>CAUYRT010046822.1:0-41976 GCA_963574885.1 Lepilemur ruficaudatus
CTGTTGAGATTTTATGGAGTCCAATGAAGACACCAGAACTGAAAATAGAGCCAACTGAGAAAGACACAGGAGGCTCAGGCAGCTGCAGATCAAAATACAATGATCTGATCAAATTAAAAAGCTTCTGCACAGCCAAGGAAATTTCTGTTGCTTTTAAGTCACCCAGTCTATGGTATTTTTGTTATAGCAGCCCATGCAGACTAAGACAAAGTGTGTTTCCCCTTACTAAACTATAACGTCCTTAATAGTAGGGCTTTGTATTTCTACCACCCAGTATCGTGTTATTTTAAACACAGGAGTTTCTCAAGATTTTTTTTAGACAAATGACTGTGGCTAAAGAAAAGTGAAGAGGGAGGCAGAGAGAGAGACAGACAATTAACTGGAACCTAAATCATGGAAATGGATCCCTAGAGCACTGTTATTGCCACACTCTCTTCATCCACAAGGCTGAATGCTATCTAGTACTAACCTTAAAGCAAGGCTGCCTACAAAAACACTTAAACGAATGGAAATCAATACATAGTACATGTATTATTTATCACTATTAATCAGAGCCCACAAAAAATATGTTATTATATGAAAATCAAACAATGTAGTTCAACTTAGTGTGATAATAATCAGCACTGAAGCTCCCTGAATTACAGAGATTCTTTCATTGATAATGATTTGACCTCTTCTGCTTATACTGCTATGTTGTGTGAAGACAATTATATGATGTTTAACTAAGGAATATTTTCCATAATTGCTTTCATTAAACATCTCATGTAGATTATTACAGGAGACATTATTACCTGACAATGTGGTAAACCTGAACTCTTTAGTGGGAGAAAAATGATATCAGGTCAACAAATATTCACGTTAAATCCCAAGTTTTACAAAAACCTGTCCCTAGTAAAGATGGCTTAGAATAATGTTATAGGTTGAATTGTGTCCTCTCAAAATTCATGCCTTCAAGTCCTAAGTCCAGAATGTGAGCACCTCAGAATGTGACCCTAGCTGGAAACAGGGTGGCTGCAGATGTAAGTAGTTAGATGAGGTCTCACCAACATAGGCTGGACCCCTTATCTGATATGACTTGGCTCCTTGTAAAAATAGGGAAATTTAGACACAGATATATACTCAGGGTGAATGTCATGTGAAGTCAAAGGCAGGGATTAGGATGATATTTTACAAGCCAAGGAACACAAAAGATTGTCAACAATCCACCAGAAGATATAGGAGAAGCATGGGACAAATTTCTCCCTCTCAGTCTTCAAAAGGAACCAACCCTGCTGATGCCTTGATCTCAGACTGCTATCCTCTAGAACTGTGAGACAACACATTTCTGTTATTTAAGCCATTCAGTTTGTGGTACTTGATTACATCTGTCCTAGCAAACTATTATAAAATACTAAGTTATCTCAGTTCAAATGTACCTGAAAGATTATTTAGTCTTCCCTAAACTGAAGGGGAGGAAGTTGGAAATTAACATCTCATGAGCATCTATTATCTCACTTCCATGATGTAGGTCTTCTCCTTCCTGTTCTATACATATGTAAATTGAGACTCAAGTTAAATAACTAGTCCACATTGTGGGATCAGAATTCATACCATTGTTCATCTCATCTGAAGCCTGTATTTTTTCCATAATACCACAGTGCCCTTCAAATGCCAGACACTGAAGAAGCAAAGTCAGCTGGTGAACCACCTTAGTCCCATCTACATCCTCAATTTCCCTTTGCCATGTAAGGTTACATATTCGCAGGTTCCAGGGATTAGGATGTGGACATCTTTGTGCAGGGAATTATTCTGCTATCACAGGTCTAAGACAGGCTATATGGGGCTTATAACAAGCCCATATAGAAGAATTACAGAAGAATTCTTTACAGTTTTAGAAAGAAGCCATTTCATCTTTGCCAAGTGTTTATTCTCCTTTTGGGAAACAGCTAATGGTTTGGCTTGCTACTGAGCTCTGATGGAGACCAAATCCTTAACCATGGAACATCAGTTGAAAATGTGTTGGAGGATGACTCTCCATGAGTCTGTTCTGTTTCTGCACATCTCATTTTCAGTTCTATGTTTTGAAGTCTTTTGAAGAATGTTTGCATGGCAAACAGTCTTGGAAGATAGAGATTACATGTCCCCCGGAGGCAAAGGCTGTGCAGGTTGCTAACAGCCCCCTTAATATCTTGGGGCTCTCTAAGTGCAGCATTCGTCAGCTGTGATGCAAACCCACAGTGTGTGACCCACCTGGGCCCTTGGGGACTTTGGGGACAAAGAGAACCAAGACAAATATGAAGTTTCATCTGCCTACTCTGCCATGAGTAATAAAGTCCTTTGTCTCCAGCCCAGGGATTGTGTGTTTTCTGCCAGCATCTATAAAAGGTGGCAGACTAACTTGTTAGCTTGTCAGAAGGCAATATCTCAGACTCTTGAAAGTTCTTGACAGTTTTGGTGGCAAGAATGAGAGGCTGACAGAGACATGGCTTCTGGAAGAGGAAGAACAAGGGCCCTCTGTGGGCTGGGTTAGGGGATGTGGGTGCCTCTCCAGGGTCTGGTAGTGCATGCACTCAGCCAGTGGTGGGTGGGATGGAGGAGAAAGGATCTCCTACTGCTTTACTTTTTGGTGAGACTGAGAAACAAGCTCTCTGACTGGTGCCTTTGTTACTCACTCTCCTCTAGACAGGAGGAGAAGCATCAAGGAGTCTCTAAATCCTAACATTTTAGGCAGAACAAAAGCATTCAAAGTTCTTGGTTAGATTGAGCCATGATACTGTCACTCAAAACTAGAAGTGCCTTGCTTATTGGCATAGAGTCTGTGTGTGTGTGTGTGTGTGTGTGTGTGTGTGTGTGTGTGTGTCTGTGACCCCATTCCCTCACTCTCACTTGACCCCAGCTATAGCTACTTCTTGAGTGTGCTGGGGGACATCCTACACAGACCAAAGGGAGAAGGAGTGCCTGGGCTGGATCCCACTGATGGGGTTTAGGTAAGGATCACAATGGGGGAAAGACACTAACAAGACCTGTTACATGGGCCCTTTGGCCAATTCAAAGTATTGTTTTCGTGGCTTCTGCTAATCACTGTGTTACATGCTGTACTTCCTTGTCACATTAGTGCTGTAGGAGGTTATCTCAGGCTGGGAAGAGCCACAGACAGAGAAGCACTAGCGGGACAAGTTCCACTGCCACTTTCTACCAGAAGGCTCCAAGATTGAATATGAGTATTTTCTCTTTCTTCTGATAACCCACCCTTTCACTACAGAGATGAAGGCTTTTTGTCTGACAAGTCAGAAGTCTCAGTCTCAATATCCCTGACTAGGGTGTCCTCATACCTCCACTAAAAGAGGTGGCTGATTAAACCCTGAGAAAATCTGGGTTTACCAAGTGAAGCTTTTTGGAACTGTCAGGATGGATTCATAAAGCTCAATTCAATCATCAGTCCAGGAACAACTGCTGTTTCTTTGCTCCTCACCACCAAAAAGGAGGTGCAGCACCCTGTTGGACCCACTGGGCACTGGAGAAGCCTCCACCTAGAGGCAGCCCTTAGGGTTTCAAACCTGCGGCCTTCCTGACAAGTCTACCAGGTGTACACTTGTTGAAGAGCAGGTATGAGCTTGTTACTGTGCACTTGTCAAAACTTCATGCCTGGACATGAAAGCTTTGCACTCTCTGACTTGACATCCCATTTTGGGTGGGTTCTTCTGGACTCAGTGACTAACAAGGTGGGCAGGGTTCAAATGTTTTACTTGTCAGATGGGAATGGTATCTTCAAGAATATACCCTGCCTGGCCCTATAAGAGTCTCAGTTTTACATGAAAAAGTGACAGCTATCCTCCTGGGGGACACTTTCTCCCCTGCCTCTCCATAGGAAACTAAGCTACTGGCTCAGTAAGGACCTTGACTCAAAGATTCTCCTAAATGCCTGGGGCTGGTTTACCAACATTGCCATTTATTCAGGTTACTGCTCAGCTGACTCCAGACACACCACTGTAGCCCATGCAACCAATCTGTGTCATGTCTTTGGCTTTCCAGACCACTGGAAGCTGACAATGATGCAGCTGTCATCACAGAAGCTGCCTCCCCAACCTCCCATGTCCCTTGTCCATGCACCTTAGCAATGCAGTTTGGTCACTGAATGCAGTTGTCCCCAGAAAGGGATAATCTCCTTTCATCAGCTTCCAGGATGACTACCAGAATTAAGGTGGTGAGGGAACATACAGGTTTATTTTGAAAATTCAGGATTCCATCTTGAACAATACTGGGAATGATGTGTCTTTCTGTTTCCTGACGGTAACCCCAGGCCAGCCTGATTGGCCCAACCTCTAGGTGGCAACCTGTCCAGAGGGGATCTGGGGAGTTCAAACTTAATTTTGGTTAAGTCTGATAAAAACACCCTTGTAAGTCTTGCACCTGACCCTTCCAGATGAAAAGTCTGGGTACAAGTAAAGCATGACTGGGGAAAAGACGAAATGATCACTGCTAAAATGGGACGCACTGATTTTGTGGTAAGGGAGGGAGAATAACAACCTGGAACCAAGGGAGGGGCCTAGTTATACCTGGAAAGTGTGAGAAGGAGAGGGACATTAATGATCTTGGCATCTTGCTCCAGAAGGGCCACACCTTAGTGCAGCTCTGCCAAACCGTTGCAAGTGCCTTAAAATTAACTGACTGCTGGGCCTGCCATGCCTCGCCAGATGGTTTTAACCATGATTTGATTGTCACTCCCCTTCCCCTCATCATGAAGTTTATCACAGGTGGTAGGGAATGTCCTGAGTCCCGGCACCTCCCACACAAAACATGTACAATCCCTCTTGTTGTCGTCTTCATTCCTCAGGTAGCTAATGCCACCTTGCTGGTGTCATGGATGAAAAGGATAGATTGGACTAAGCCCCCTCAAGCAATTCCTCCAACAAGTACTAGATGTAATTATTCAGACTGAACTAGGAATCATAAGGCTTATTAGCTGGAGAAGAGGTCACATGGGAGGCAATGTGATCCTGTGTCACCAATTGATAAGTCTCTCTGAGTGCCCCAACCTTAAGAACACTTTCCTTCCAGGAGCACCATGCATACCCTCAGGATTGTATGTCTTTTGTGGAAGCCAGCCATTCATTTGCTTCCCTGCTTAAAACACAAACTCACTGTGCATGCAGCACTCATCTGGACCTACCTCTACATCAGCCCTGTGGGACTTTGGAGGAAAGGGACCTGATACAAGCATGAGGCTCAGCCTATCTGCTTGCCATGAGTAATAAAGCCCTTTGTCTCTGATCCAGAAGACTCATGCCTTCTGCCAGCCTCTATGAAACTGGCAGCCTAACGTCTCAGCTTGCAATCAGGGTAAAATCTTAGATCCCTCATATTTATTGACAAGCTGCCATCATGAACTGGTTATTATCACTCCTTCTGACTATAAAGTTGGATACACACAGCAGCAGTCAAATGGAAATAGTCTATGGAAACAGTTATAAGTTGGCCAAAAGGCAAAAGTTAGTTGCCTGAGCCAATCACTCACACATTCAGCTTTTCTCATGCCACATTGCTTCACCTTCCCTAATTCCTATGGTTTTGTGGAGAGCTTCCTATGATCAGTTGACTAGACATGAAGAAAATCTCAAGCCTAGTATATTGGCTTTTCTTGGTATGTGAGCACAAGCTGAAGTGGACTGATGTGATAGTTCAGCCCCATTCTGCATGATCCTGGAATCTTCCCAATGGGTTTACAGTGATTTCTGGCTGGTGATGAATAATCTGACTAGATCTTCAGTTCATATGTACAAGGTCTTCTAAAAATAGGACCTGAGCATGAGAATATTCATATCGTACATGATTCCTCAACAAAAGACATCTATTACAGGAGAAATCTTTAATAATCAGGCAGACAGTAATTCACAGACCTATCCTGTGAATGATGTTCTAGCTACTTCCAGGCTTGATCACAGGTTAATGAACAAGGGGATCATAGTGAGAGGGATGGAGTCTATTACTGAGCTAATAACCTGCACTTCCTTAACCAAGACCAACCTGAACGATCAAGTTCCCAACAGCAGGGACCAATCTGACTCCATTATGGGACCATATTGCAAAGGACCAGTGAGTTACTGGATGACAGATTAATGATGTTGAACTTATTCCGTCGTAAAAGAGGATGTGGATTGTACTTATTGGATTAGACACTTATTCAAGACATTAGATTTATTTTTTTGCTTGCTATATATCTGCTAGGAATATTTTCAGTGAACTTACTAACTGCTTTTTACACTATCATGGTAAGCAACACAGTGCATCTTCAAAGCAGGGGAGACTTGATAACAGTGACGTTTAGCAGTTTTATCATGAATCCTCTCCTCAGGATATACTTGGGCTTATAGAATATCCAGAATGAAAAGTTTACATTTTGTTTTCAAAACTCATGCCATCTCCATGTAATTTCCCATAATTTTTTTCTTTACATATATATATATATATATGAATTTTGTTGCATTCAAGAATCTGCATTTCATGGGTCAGTCATATTGTAGTAAATTTGTGGTAAAAAGAGCTATTCAGTGGGTGACAGTGGTCTGCATGTTTTGTGGAAGTTCCCAATAGTCAAACATTCTCAATAACTTTCAAGATCTGATGTCGTTTTGTGTGGCTTATTCTAATATTAACTAGGCCCCTTACCAAACTTTTTATTTTGCTATGCCGTAACTAACTACTTTAAATAATTTTATCTCAGTACGTTTGACTCAACAAGCATTTTTTGAGGTCTTACAAATTACACAATATTGCCTTAAGATTTAGGGAATGGGAAAATGCACAAGACAGAGTTAGAATATTAGCAATAGTAAAAACTTCACCGTTTATTCGGTGAAGGATTCTCCCATACTTTTCAATGCTTGAATCTGAAGGAAATGCTGTAAGACCCATAGTTGGAATAACATTCTTTAGGGTACAAAAAACCAATATTAGCCTAAAGATATCATAATGCTGATAGACTGCCTCCCCCACTGAACCACCTACATGCGGTTAAATATAGATATTAAGACAGAAAGTCATATTTATCTTAATTTGAGGTTCTTTATGTTTCTTACTGACAGCCTTATGGGCTGTTCAGTTTCTGCTCTGAAAAGTTTGAATGGTGGTGTCTCTAAGAGATTGAAATTTTTTTAACTTTGTATTTTATTTTGTTTAATAAGCACTTTTCAGAAACCATCATTTCAACTATTAGTTCAAGAAAAGTAAGTTCTGTTATAACATTTCACCTAATTTTGGGAGACATTTTTAAAAAACTAATCTCCAACAGGCAAGGAGATTATCATCTACTGCAACATGAACTAGAACACGTGAAGTTAAAAATAGGAAAATTTATTTCATACATTGGCATTTTCTTTACAATTCTTCCCAATGTTTTTCTTCCTTTTTTCCCCAACAATTTATAATTTTTTTAATCCTCACAAAAGTGATATAACTGCTACACAGCTAGGTTATAATAACTGCACAGCCAGGATTTCCAAATATCTTGCCCTTTGTTCAATATCTTACTTTGCTCCTTGAGGAAAGGTTATTGTTACAATAATTACACACCTTGTTATACCTTATTATTTTACTAGTGTACACTCTTCTCTGTTACCTTATTAGCAAAAAGAATGGGAGTGACACAGTATTGACAAAAATAAGCCCTTAATAATTTCTGACTCCGATCAGAAGCACCAATTATGATAAATATAACTAGGTAAAACTAATAAAAAATACAGATAATATATTCAAATCCCTTCAGACTTCTTTCTTCTTCACCAGAATATAGATACTTTTACTAAGGAAGAGTTGAAAAGAATGGTATTAAGTAGAGGGAAATGAAGGAGAAGGACTTCATTTCTCATTCCATATCTAACTGCCTCTCTCTCCAAATTCTGGTTCTTATCCAAGCAGAAGATCATAAAAATAACATATACTATCTCTTGTTGTCTTCTCCATTTCCCAATTTTCAGTCCTTCTCTCTTTCTCGCTTCACTAAATTTAAGACCAACAGCTAAAGGATGTCATCTCAGTCTCCACTGTAACAGCTCAGGAATTATGCAGTGTGGTTATGTCCTTTTCAGATGCGTCCTGGCACACGACTTCAGGTAAAACCTGGTCAGACTCACTTATTCAAATATTTATTCAGTGCTTTTTATGGGAAAGGCCCTGGCACAGGACTACAAATTAGTTGGTAAGAAAGATAGATATAATCCAAGCACTCATGAAGTGCATAGTCCAGAAGAGATAAATGCTGAAGAAGAAATTAAGGCACAAATGTCATGAAAGAGAAGTATGAATGAGGACGTAAACTGCTCTGCAGTGGATTGATTTGGAGAAAGTGAAAAAAGGCATCCTGGTAGAAGAAAACTTTAATCACTTAAGCCTTGTGGAAGTTAGTGAAAATGTTTTCAGGTGGGAAAGGGAAGCTGAGGTTAAAAAAACAATCTAGCCGGGCACGGTGGCTCACGCCTGTAATCCTAGCACTCTGGGAGGCTGAGGCGGGCGGATCGCTCAAGGTCAGAAGTTCAAAACCAGCCTGAGCAAGAGCAAGACCCCGTCTCTACTATAAATAGAAAGAAATTAATTGGCCAACTAAAATATATAGAGAAAAAATTAGCCGGGCATGGTGGTACATGCCTGTAGTCCCAGCTACTTGGGAGGCTGAGGTAGAAGGATCACTTGAGCCCAGGAGTTTGAGGTTGCTGTGAGCTAAGCTGATGCCACAGCACTCTAGCCTGGGCAACACAGTGAGACTCTGTCTTAAAAAAAAAAAAAAAAAAAAAAAACCACAATCTAGAAAGAAAAAACCCATGCAAGGGGTAAGAAGCAGTATGCTGCTGTCCATGAACTGAACCAGCATTACTATGACTGAAGCATTGAGAACAAAGGGGGTGTTCCTTGGAAGAGTTTGTTAAATCTCTGTCCTAAGCCCATTTTCCCCCTCATTTTATACTGTTTCTGTGGCTTCAGTGAACCATGGCTTTTATTATGACCTATAAGGTCACAATATTACAATTTCATTTCTGAAGTTCCGATATCTCCTTTAAACTCTAAATCATTAGATATTACAGTCTACTCAAGGTTTAAAACTATCTCAAAGGTACTTCAGATCCCATATGTATAAAGTCAAACTCATCCTTCTCCCCAGAAAATAAGTCCTCTTCCATTATCTTGTCTTATAGATCTTATAGATCTTGTCTTCCTCTCCATTATCTTGTCTTATAGATCAGAAACTTAGGAGTAATTTTGGACAATTATCTCCATCCTCCTCCTTGTTATGAACTGCATGTTTGTGCGTCCATCTCCTCAAATTCATATGTTGAAATGCTAATCCCAAATGTGGTGGTATTTGCTTTATATTTTTATTATTTTATTTTATTTTTTATAGAGACATGGTCTTACTATGTTGTCCAGGCTGGTATCAAGCAATCTGCCTGCCACAGCCTCCTTCCCAAAGTGTGGGATTACAGATATGAGCCACACTGCACAGGTCCCCAGTGTAGTGGTATTTGGAGGTAGGGATTTGGGGAAGTAATTGGGGTTGGATTAGGTCATGAAGGTGGGGCCCTAATGACAGGATTAATGCCCCTATAAAAAGAGAAAGAGAGAGGAGATTAATCTCTCTCAGCTCTGCCATGTGAAGATACAGCAAGGAGGCAGCAGAAAGAACCAGAAAGCTGACCCTCACCAGACTCAAATCTGATCTCAGACTTCCCAGCCTTCGGAGCTATGTGTAATAAATGTTTGTTGTTCAAACCATCTGTCTATGGTGTTTGTTATAGTAGTCTCAGCTGACTAAGACACTCCCCTACCACAGCCAATCTCTAATCAAACACGTTAATAATCTTCTCACCTATCTCTTAAGTACATCAATTTATTTCCATCTCCATTATCACCACCTCAGTCTAAACAATCATCAACTTATCTCTGGACTACTAAAGACAAACTACCTTGTTTCTCTGCATCCATATTCTAGCCATGCTATATTTATTCTTCACACTGTAACATTAAAATTATTCCATACATTACAGATTTCCTGCTTCTGTTTAGGATGGGAAAAAAATAACTGGAAAAAGATCTCTCCCAATCTTAAAATAAAAAAAAAAAACCCATAAGATAATTTGCAAATTCACACGATTTTTTTGAACCACTTGTTGAACAAAAGTCACAGGACAAGCAACTAACCTGAAATCCAGGAAGACAAGTGCTTGCCAAAAGAGAAGAGATGGTAGCATGACCTTACCTGGGGCAAGTGCCACACAGCAAGAGTAAGAACAATTGAGCTAAAATGTTTAAGAAACAGGTGAAAGCTGAGTGTGGGCTAACAAGAGGATAGAACTCCTAGGGGATGTAGTTATACTGGGAATTCATTCCTACTGGCAGATTCATCTGTTGGACCTCTCTGAATATTCACAAAAAAAGAGTCCACAGAAAGCATCACTTGCGGTACTGTGGGGAGAAGAAAACAGCAGGCACTGTGAGGTGAGAAAGACATGAGTGCCACCACTGCCGCCACCACCCCCCACACACCTGATCTTTCTTCCTGATCATCTTGACTGAACAAAAGTCTTCAACTGCTGTGAGACAGAACACCCTTCAGGGAACAATTAAAAACTCATTCCAACAATGAATTGGCGAGGTTGTATTTTTATTCTTGGGAGGAATGTGAGAGACCAGATATGTGATTATGATAGACTTCTAGTTAAAATGGACTATTTCTGACTTGCAGAACTATGCTCTAAAAATACAAGCTGACTGTTCATAATCTTAAAACACAAACTCCTTGAAGCTGGGTAAGAGTTACAGGAAAAAAAAAACCCTCTGTCCCTGGGATAGTGACAGGAACATATGCTGTGCCAAGATGGAAAGCTGGGAAAGTTCAGGACCACTGAGAAGGCCACAGTCCTTAAACCCAGGGACAGAGTACTTCCTAAGGCAAAACAGAGAATAACGCCACACTGCCCCCTACCACCAGATTAACAGGTTCAGAGTAACAAGTAACAGCAGTATACTGGTTTACGAGAGACAAGATCATGAAGAGAGACCCTCTCTGAGTGACAGAACAAAGGAGGGACCTATAACTAAGGTTGGAACAGATACTGAGAAAAACTCTTTTTACAAATCAGCTTCCACCCTAAATATGAAGTGATGCCAGAGGAATTTGAAGTCTGTGGTACACTGTTAATAACCATAGCACCAACAAATCCAAATCCTGCTCAATTCTGGAAACACACACACACACACACACACACACAGACTCAGAATCTCACACTAAAGACCTAGAACAAGGAAAAGCATGCCTAGTTTCAGTCATAAAATTTCAGCCTCTGCTGTCCTAAATATGTCAAGTTTCAACCAAAAACTGTGAGGCATACAGAGAAAAGCAAGGAAAGACAACACAATGGCAACAAACAAAGCAATCTCTGATTTAAATCAGACTCAGATGTGACAGATGTTGGAATTCTCAAGACAGGGAATTTAAAATAACTATAGCTAATATTTTAAATGTTCTAATAAAAAGCTGGAAAACAAGCAAGGTAAGATAAATTATTTCTGTATAGAGATAAAAACTGTGAGAAAAAATCCAATGAAAATGCTATAAATGAAAACCCCAGTAATAGAGGTGAAGAATGCCTCCAATGAGTCCATAAATAGACTTACAACACAGACAAAGAAAGAATCAGAGGCCTTAAAGATAAATCAATAGAATTTACCCAAAGTTAAACACAAAGTGAGCAAAAAATGGGAGGGAAAAAGGACAAAACATCCAATAGCTTTGGGACAATAGCAAATTGAAATCAGAAAAGGAAGAAAAAGAAAAAAAACAGCAGAATTACTTGAGAAAATACTGCCCGAGAATTCTCCAAAATTAATGACAGACACAAAAATCCCAGAGAGCAGCACAAAGAAAAACATGTAGGTATGTCATATTCAAACTGTTGAAAACCAACAACAAAGAAAAACTTGAAAGTAACCAGGGATGGGATGAGGAAGATGTATTACCTACAGAGAAAAAAGATAAGAAAATAGAAGATTTCTCATCAGAAACTATGCAAAACAGTAGATAATTGAGTGAGATCCTTAAAGTACTGAATGAATATCCTAGCAACTAAAACTTTTATAGCAAATGAATATTTTCAAAGAAATGAATAAAAAATTAAGACTGTCACTGAAAAATAAAACTTAAGAGAATTCTTTCCCCTGTTGATAAAATTGTCCAGGCAGGAGGTATATAATAACAGAAAAACTTTGATATACACAAAGAAATAAGGAGTGCTGGAAGTAGAATAACTACAGGTGCATACAAAATTTAATTTTTATAATTTTAATTGTCCTAAACTATAAAATACTGTCAAAAGCAAAAATAATGGCAATGTGTTATGTGTTTATCGCACATGCAGGGGTAAAATGTATGACAAAAATAACAAAGAATGGAAGGGAGAAATTGTCTACATAAGGTTGTAAGGTCCTTAACCTACATATGAATCAGTATAATTTATTTTAAGGTTGATGTTGGCAAATTAAAGATGTATATTATAAACCCTAAATAAACTATGAAAAAGAGTACTTTGAGAGGTATAAATAATAAGCCAATAGTGGAGAAAAATGGCATCACAAAAAACACCCAAGTAATCCAAAAGAAGACAAAAATAAAGAACAAAGCAAAGAACAGACAGAACAAATAGAAAACAGCTTACACTGTGGCAGATTTGAATTAAACCATATTAATGATTATAACAAATATAAACAATGTAAACACACTAAGTAACAGAGATCGTCAGAAAAAAGTATAAACTATATATTATTTATAAGGAAGCTACTTTAAGTATAAAGGCATAGATATATTAGAAGAAAAGAATGAGAAAGTATACCATGCAAAGTCTATATAGCTATAATAATATCAGACAAAGTGGACTTCAGAATAGGAAATACTACCAGGAATTAATAGGGCTATTTTATAATAATAAAGTCAATTCTCCAAGAACATATAACAATCCAAGCACGTAATCATATACAAACATAGTCTCAAAATACATGTAGCAAAAATGGATAAAGCTGAAAAAAATAGACGAATCCATAATTGTGTTTGGAATCTTTAACATTCTTCTCTAATTTTGGAGGAAGAAAACAACGCATGAGGAAGAGACCTGAAAAGCACTATTAACCATTATTAACTGTTCAACATTTGTAGAACACACTACCCAACAACAGCTGAATACATAGTCAAAGATAGAACAGACTCTGTATTTTTGTTTTGTTATGCTTTTTTTTCAATGTATATATATATACATATATATATGTATATATATACATATATATGTGTATATATATACATTTACATACATATATACAATGTATATATATACATTTCTGTTATTATCAGAGAATATATTTTGTTTCAATTTGTTATATGAAATAACATATAACATATGTTATATATGGGGTCATATAACAAATTGAAACAAAATATATTCTCTGATAATAACAGAAACTTTCAGAAACTAAGAGGTGGAAACAGTCACATATCATTTTAAGAGATTAGCATCATCTTGATACCAAACCAGACAAAAATATTGCAAAAAAATAAGTACAGAACAATAAATTTCATGAGCATCAATGCAAAAATCTTCAACAAAATTTTTGCAACTCAAGACCAGAAATATATAAAAAGGATAATATGTTATACATACACCTGCATGACTGGGGTGGCATGGTGGCTTATGCCTGTAATCCTAGCACCCTGGGAGGCCAAGGCGGGAGGATTGCTTGAGCTCAGGAGTTCAAAACCAGCCTGAGCAAGAGTGAGACCCTGTCTCCACAAAAAAGAAAAAAAAAAGCATAACAAAACAAAAATACATACATGCCTGACCAAATGATTGTATTCAGGATTCATGGTCAGTTCTGTATTCAAAAGTAAACCAATGTAATCTGCTTTATTAAGAGACTAAAGAATAAAAATGATATTGCTATCTCAATCAATGCATAAGTTGTCTTTGGCAGAATTCAGCATCCATAATAAAATATTTGTAAAAAATTTACAATGGAAAAGAACATCCTTACCATGATTAGGGCCTCTACAAAATTTCTACAACCAACATCATATTAAATGGTGAAATGAAATGAAATGTTCCCCTCCACTCCAAATCCTGAACAAAGATGTCCTCTGTCACTACTCATTTTCACCACTGTATCTGAAGTCCTAGCCAGTGCAACAAGGCAAGAAAAGTAAATAAAAGGCATACTGATTTGAAGAAGAAATAAATCTGTTTCTGATAGCAGATGATATAATTGTCAACATAGAAAAATCCCCCCCCCCAAATCTAATAAATGCTTCTAGAACTAATAAGTAAGGTCAGAGTCTACAAGGTCAACATAAAAAAGTCAATCATATACATTAGCAATAAATACCTGGAATTTAACTGGAACTCTGTCATTGCTGGTGGGCATGCACAATGGTACAGTGCTTAGAAAAGTTTTTGTTTGAAGGTTAAACACACACTTACCGTATGACCCAAAATGTTACTACTAAGTATTCACTCAAGAGAAATAAAGACTAATTTTTCCATAAAAACCTGTAGGTGAACGTTTATAGCAGCTTTATTAATAATCACCCCATACTGGAAACAATCTAAAATACCCTTAAACTACTGAATGGAAAAACTGTAGTACATTTATACAATGAAATACACCTCAGCAATAAAAAGGAACAGACTGTTGAAACATCTACAACTTGAATGGATCTCAAGGGCATTAGGCTGAGTGAAAAAGCCAGATCCTAACAGTAACATGCTGCTTCATACTATTTATGTGACATTTGGGAAAAGGAAAAACTATAGGGACAAAGAACAGGTCAGTGGTTACCAGGCTTTGGGAGTGGAGGGTGTGTTTAACTACAAAGGGGCAATAAAAGGGAATTAGGGATGTGATAAAAATGTTACAGTTCTGCTCCTTGATTGTTAGGTGGTTGCATAACCGCATTAGTCAAAACTCAGAATTGTATGCCACAAAGAGTGCATTCTACTGCATGTAAATTAAAAATAAATTCTAAAATATTTTATAGCTTCCTCTTGTTCTTACAGCAAAAAAATCTTTAGCATGATTTCAAAGGCTCCATATGGTCTGATTCCTCCCTACGTCTCCATCCTAATTGTGCACCCTGGTATCCTTCACTCTCAAAGCTCCAATACATCAACCTTTTGTCATTCTTCAAATACATCATGTTCTATCTTATCTTGGAAATTTTGAAATATGGTTTACACTGCCTGGAAATCTCTTCCCCCATCTTGCTTGTAAGTGCTATTATCTTAGCTGTTTCTTATTCTTCCGTCAGATTCCTGAGCAATTATTATTTTTTCACAGAAGATTTGTCTGATCTTCCCCTATTATAAGTTTTATAGTTTCCAATTCCTTATTCATAGCATTTACTCCCAGTAGCATTTATTCTTTGATTAATATTTTTACTTACTTTACTTAATATTTTAAGTTCCAAGATGGCAGAAAGCATACCTTTCATCCCCTAGTCCCAAGGTAATACAGTGCATGGCATATAGTTGATACTAAATAAATATTTTTAATTAATTGAATAAATAAATGAGCACTTTTAAAATTTTCTTTAATTGGCAAATAAAAATTATATATATTTATGATGTACAGCATGATGTTTTGATATATGTATATACATATACATTGTGGAATTGCTAAATAAAACTAAAGTATTCATAATCTCACATACTTATTATTTTGTGGTGAGAATACTTAAAATCTATTCTTAGCAGTTTGTAATACACTGTTATTAACTATAGTCACCACGTTGCACAATAGATCTCTTGAGCTCATTCCTCCTAATGGAAAGTTTATATCCTTTGACAAACATTTCCCCAATCCCACCCCTACCCTGGTGCTGGTAATCACCAGTCTTCTCTCTGTTTTTGTGGGTTCGACTTTTTGAGATTCTATATATAACTGAGATCACATTGTATTTCTGTGCCTGACTTATTTCACTTAACCTAATAATCTTCAAGTTTACCTACGTTGTCACAAGTGATAGGATTTTCTTCTTTTTAAAGGCTGAATAAAATTCCACTGTGTATACATACCACATTTTCTTTATCCATTCATCTGTTGATAGACACTTAGATTGATGCCATCTCTTGACTATTGTTAATAATACTGCAATGAATGTGAAAGTGCAGATACTCTTCAACATACTGATTGCATTTCTTTTGGACACATACCCAGAAGTGGGATTGCTAGATCATGTAGTAGTTTTATTTTTAACTTTTTGAGGAACATCCATACTGTTTTCTGTCATGTTTACATTCCCACCAACAGTGTGCAAGTATTCCCCTTTCTCCACATTCTCGCTAACACTTGCTATCTTTTCTCTTTTTGATGAAAGCCAGTATAACAAGTGTGAGATAATAATATCTCATTGTGGTTTTAATCTGCAATTCTCTAATAATTGGTGAAGTTGGGCAGTTTTTCATATATCTTTGGGCCATTTGTAAGTTTTCTTTTGAGAAAAGTCTATTCAGGGCCTTTCACATTAATAAGCCAAACAATGAACGAGGATGGAGAATCAAGCAACACTCTTCTCACTCAGAATGCTTGGATGCTGTGTTTGGAGCTTTCTATTTATTTAAGAGAAAAATAACACAAAACTTGGATTTAAGTAGAATATTATTATAATCACCTTTGCTTTCTTTTTTAAATTGTTCTGATATACTTGTAGATAATGAGTTAGAGATAGAAAACGTAGTTTGCACTTGTCCACCAAAGGCTTCCTCTTTCACATTAATAGAATTATAGCTAGCATGTGGCTGACCATCCATGAATGGCCTTCATCGGTATGTCTTGCCCTTAAGTGTGGCCATGTGACTAAGTAATCATGAATGGACAGTCAATGGAAATGGTCTGTGTCACTTCCAGTAGGCCATGAGAAAACTTAATTTTATAATCCTTCACACTCTTTTCTCCTTCCCAATGTTTGGGATGATGCTGATCACAGCAACTTTGGAAGTCTAATTTTGAAAAGGGAAAAGACATTTTCAACCTGAATTCCTAAATGGCTGAATATGGCAGCATGACTGACAATGAAAACCTCATGAATAGTAAATGAGTGGAAGAGAAAGAGCCATCTTTAGGCCTTGCTCCTAAAACTTGCATGCACACTCTTGCTTAATCTTTCCCTGTCCCCCATGATATATTAATGATGATTAGAGTAACTTTGGAAGCTACATGCTAAAAATGGCAGAGCAGCTACCAATTTTAGTCTATGGATAAATGATTGCATGCAGTGGAGCTATTTACTTCAGGGACATCAAAGCTACTTGGAAAATATAAGCCATTTACTTACTTACCTAGGGAATTTCTTTATTGCAGTAATTTAATCTTCTACTATCACTAATAAGGATGCTGTTGCAGTATTTAAGGAAAAAGCTTCTAATGTCTTACACAAGGTGAAGGTGGTAGTAGAGATTTGAGTCTCCCTTTAAATCCACTGACAGCATAGATGTTGGAGCTATTTAATGAGATGGGAAATATTGGAGGAGGAGACAGAACTTCCAGAATGCAGAATACAAAGCTCTTCACAGCCTCTATCCAGAAAAACAATAATTTAACTGCTGAAAATTACAAAAAAATTATGTGAGCCTAAGGAGATTATCATAAGAATGTACAATGAATAGAAAAACAATCATTTAAGAAAGTCTAACTGCTTCTCATAGAGAAAATCCAGAATCTTTGACATCTCAGCCATGAGCATTCCTTTAACATCTCTCCACATATTCTGTGCTAGAAAAGCTCTACCTCAGGCATTCCACTCCAGCATGGTGCAGCCGTGAAGACAGGACTCCCTCCCTTCCCATCTCCCAGTCTGGAGCTACAATTTTATCCTGGGAGTCAGGCCAAAACAGCATTTCTCATGCTTCCCACCCTCAGCTCTGTGTTGCAGAAGCTCTATTTGAGGCAAGTGTGGTAGAGGACTAAGTTTCCCTTTCCAACCAGTCCCCAGTTATAAGATGGAAGTCCTCCAGGTGAGACAGGCTGAGAATATTGAGTCCATATTTGCCCCTGCCCCAGCTTGCTTAGAAGAGGCAAGCCAAGAAAACTAGGGGAAAGTCACCACCCCAGGGCACATTCACAGAGTAGGAATGTCATTCCAAGAAGAGCATGCCTCCTCCCACTAGCTCCAGTGCAGTGAATCAAGGGCTCTGTCCCAGTGGGAAGGGCAAGCCATAAGGACTTAGGGCTCTGGAGCTCTGCCTAAAGGGAACCAACTTTATTTTAGAGCACAGCAAGGAGACTCCATGCATAAAGGAATTGCCAAACAATTAACATCTTGGTAGACAGCAATTGAGAAGAAGCTGGTTGCTCCATGATACTAGCAAAACAACAGACCAGCCGAAAGTGTAAGAGAGAAATCCAGGGAAAGAGACAACCAAGAAGAACCCTTTGGGAAATGTAGTCAACTCTGGGGGTTGGAAAGATTTTGCACATGCACTAAATTGCATACACTCAGACCCAATTAGAGCAGAAGATGGCACAGACTTGAAAGTTTTCCCCAAGGCACACACAGCCCCATCAACACCGAGGAGAAGCTTCACTGGCAGCACAAGTAGCTTAATCACAATCTCTGACCAAACACTGAGTGAACAATAAACTACTCTAGTCAAGGGGTGACTCCTAAAAAGCCAGGGTTAAACACAAAATCACAATCACACCTGGCAGTTTGAGAACTGTACACATGCCCAAGGCTACATCCTCTCAGAAAAGATCATGGTTCTGAACATGGGTCAAAAAAAAAAAAATGGTAAATTCACTGAACTGTGCTTGCAGCCTCCAAGCAACACATATATTCACAGTAAAAGATTAAATTCTGACTAACAAAGGGGACTTAAACACAACCTTTAACATGTAAGTGACTTATGTTGACACCAGGGTAATCCTAGATTTGAAACAAAAAATCTTACTAGAGATATAGATGGCCATTTCATAGTGATAAAAAGATTCATTCTTTAGGAAGGTATAGCAATTATATAAATATTCATGCACTTAACAACAAAGCCCCAAAATTCATGAAGTGAAAACTAACAGAATTGAAGGGAAAAATAGAGAATTTAACAAAGAGAACTTCAATACTTCACTTTCAATAATAGAATAAGTAAGCAGAATATCAACAAAAAAATAGAAGACTTGAAGAATTATAAAGCAATTAGACCTACCAGATATCTATAACAACAGCAGAGCACACATTCTTCTTAACTGCACATAAAATATTCTCCAGCACCTCACTTCGAGTAATGGGCTCAAGCTTAATCCAGGATAATACAAGAGGTGCTAACTCGCTGTCATTTCTTAAAATTGAGTAATATTCCATTGTGAACATATACCAGATTTTAGTGCCAGATACTGTTCTAGAATGTATCATTACATTATCAAGAATAAGAAACTGACAAAAATTCTCTTTCCTTGTGTAGGTTACATTTTGGCAGACAATATGAGAATAAAGATAAAAGTAGAAGGACAATCTAAGCAATTCATCATCAAACTAATAACAATTTCCAGAAAGAAAACAGAAGATGATGGGAGCAAATTATCAATGAAATAATACAAAATAGTCTTCTAGCTCTGAAGGACATGAGTTTTCAGATGAACCCAGCACAAGAGCATTGTGACATTCCAGAACATTCAAGAGTCAAGAACCTGAAAACTTCATGAGAAAAAAAAGAAATGTCACATACAAATTATTAGATTTCTCAATAGTAAGATTGAAGAATAGAAGAGAATACAGTAATGCCTTTAAAATTCTGAACACATGATTATTTTCAGCCAAGAATTTTATCCTCAGGTAAGCTATCGATCAAATCTGAGGGTAAAATAAATATATTTTCAGATATGCAAAGTCTCAAAAATGTTACCTACTATTCACCCTTACTCAGGAGGTGGTGCTCAACCCAAACAAAGATGTAGACCATGAAAGAGATCCATGAAACAGGGCTACCCAGGAGAGGGGTGACAGGAATTTACAAGATGACAGCTATGCAACAATCTCAGAAAGCAAATAGTTCAGATTTGAGCAGACCAGAGGGCCTCAGAAGCGATATTTCTATGGGGAAAACCCCCCAAACCCAAATAAAACAAAACAACAGTAGCAAAACTGAGAGAGAATCTGAAAGCTTTGACTGTTTGGACAATTGTACTGAGGCATTTGGCAAGACTGTTGGAAGGTATAGGAAGATTTGGTCACAGGTTCAAATAAACTGTGCAAAGGAAAATAGTGAACTAGGTAATAATTAACTTCTAAAAAAGCCCCAGAAATTTCACAAGAAAGAAAATGTAATGACAGTATGCTTCTTGGCTCAGTAGTGAATAACATTTGCATAACTGTAATGATGCAAACTTTAAAATGTAATATAAAACTCTCCTGATAGAATGGGGGATGGAAGAGGATTTGTAAGCAAATTGACTGCTCATCTACTGTCATAAGATGGCAATAGATTAATTATAATGAATCAAGAAATAGCAATGCATGCATGTTATTTAGCAATATGAAAGTGAATTTCACAAGAAACAGTTAAAAAACCAAAACTAAAACGGGGCATGTGTGAGGGTGGAGGAAGAATAAGGAGACAGGGTCTTGCTTCTCCTTGTAGTATAAGATTTTTATACTAGACTAATATAACATTGTGAGTCAGCATATATTACTTAGATAAAAATAATGATTAGTTTGAAAAAGAGTCAATGGTGGCTAAACATAAGGGAGAGGTTATTTTCACCTCCATTTTCTGAACCTTCTGCTCCTAGACATCCTGTAGTTTCCTCCTGGCCATAATTGGAGAAGGAAAGAGTCTGAAACGTTCTTTCACACTGAGATTTTAGGCACTTAAGGGGACTATCCTTTAGGAGGAGCATCTGAGGGGGTAGAATCTACATTTTAAAAAGAGAAGTTTGGACCAGGTCAATGTTAAGCAAAAAATAATTTACAATTTCTAAATATGCATATATGGGCATTATTAGCACAATTCCTGATCAGGATGGGGTTTGGTTGCATGAGATACTTTTTAGCAGGGAAGCTTTCACTTTGTTCTCAAATAGAGCCATGTAATAACCAAACATTTGTATTGCATTTATAAAGTACTTTCACCTAGATAATCTCATCTGAGTCCCACAAGGCCAAGGTCATCCAGCTAATACACGAGTAAAGATAGAGCAGCACTAGGATTCCAGACTGGCTGCCAGGGATCCCAGCCTCTGTATCACTCTACTGAGGTGTTTTCACGTGGCCTCCTCCCTACTGCTATTAAAAAACTCACCTGGCCAGAAAAATAGTGCTGCACATGCCCCAGTTCTTCCAGAATTTCTCCACCAACCTGCTCTGCCCTCCGCCTCTTTTCTTTCTAAGCCCTGGACAAAGGTGAGCAAAGGAAAGGCAGAAGTGTCAGCAAAGGGAGGGCAAGCAGTGAGGTTGGAGGGAGAAGCAGCAAAGGTAAAGCAGACCTCTGTTCCCTTTCTGCTTGGTGATTGGAAATTACAAGCGTGGGACCTATGTTCACTCAATGCTCATCGCATCAGAGTCACAGAAACGAACCCCTTCTACTGCTAACACTCAAGGCAGAAGGTGGGCATTTAGAATAATGTGTACAAACAGAAAAATGTGAGGAAAGGCATAATCATTGCCCTTTGATCAAGAAACCACCCAAAGTACAAATGCAGCTGTCTTCTCACAGAGTTTATCAGCCTTTCCAGAAAGAAACCAAAAACTACATGCAGGGTCTATCCCGTCAGGGCTTCTCTGATTGCTTCCAACCAGACACCTGGCAAGTTGGATGCCATCCAGAACAATGTCCCAATCAGCACCTCAGGAAAACCTGCCAGTCCTAGCCTGGAGCTTGGGAAGATTCTCCACTGTGGGAATATTGGGAGGGGCTGAGCTTGAGAAGTGAAAGAGATGAGTGATGAGGACTTTGCTCCAAAGTTCTTCAAGGGGTGGCCGCTGGGAATGCCCAGGCACTCGCTGTGCAGGCCAGCCTTCGGAATCTGAGTGGGTTAACCATTGTCCCACTAGTGGTTGCATTTTCTCAAGCAGGCCTGCCTGTGAAGCTAGGGAAGAGACCGGCAGTGCCTGATGCGTGAACAGTAGGGATGCCTCTGCCATATTTCTTCTTTTCCCTGATAGCTGCTCCTTTCCTGTGTTCCACTTTGTGACCAGTGGGGGAGGCCATAGATCACAGATGACTCCCTCACTCCATGGAGGGAAAACAATGGATCAACAGAAAGAAATAAATTGAGTCATTTGAGATTTAATGAGATGGTCCTCAGATGCATTGCATTTTAACAAAGACATGAGAGAGCAAATCTTTGTACAGAACTTCAGGTACTGACGAACAGCCTCTGGCTGCCTTCAAAGACATATAGAAACTGAAAGCTAGCAGAACTGCTAGAAATCACCTGTCCACAGCCTCACTTTTTAGAAGAAACTGAATTCCAGATAGTGGAAGAGACTTACTCATAGTCCTTAAGGAATTAGTGGCAGAAAACACAAGTCCCTTACCAGCAGGCCAAGATTCTTTGCACTTAACTGCACCACCTCTATTGAACTCACAGCTCCAAACAAATAACTTAGAAACAAACTCTTGGAAACCAGTCCATTTATAAGTCAGGATTTGATAGCACTGTACATTTTTCTGTCTCCTATGTAAACTGTCACAAAGTTTATTCATTAAGTAAATTAGTGCAGGCGCATATTAGATACTGGGAATTCAGAAATCTTGGAGGAGCTCAAAGTCTAGTAGAGGAGAAAAGGTAGAAGGGGCAATTAAAATGCTCTGTGATTACTACTCTTATGTGAGGTGATAAGTTGGAGCTGTTGAAATTCTGTAGGTGTACAGAGGAGGGGCACCCTAACCCGTCTAGAGGAAAAGAGGTGAGAAAGGCTCTTCAGAGTAGCTGGTGTCCAAATTGAGTCTTGAAGGTGGTGGGACAACAAACAATGAACAATTCGGATAGGCTCTAACTGTTAAGGAACTCACTCTCCAGTGAGGAGGATAGAAAAATCCACAGACAATAAAAATCCATTCTGTTAAGTGCTTGGAGAAAGGTAAACCCAGGGATCTTTGGGAATATAGAGAAGGAACTGGAGATGAGGACAAGGGGTGGGTGGACAGGATCATCTTTACAATGATAATTGCACCTGAGTTTGGTCTTCATTGGCACTGACCAAAGTGGCTTAAAAGAAGGCTGAAGACAAGTTATGGGCCCAAGTGTACAGAAAAATTGTCCTCTGGGTGATGGGTGAGGGACAACACACTGAGTATTAGGGTATGGGCTAACCTTTTGTTGCTGGAGATCCAAATAAGATAGAAAGTTCTCTTTATCTCATAGAACAAATCAAAGGGAGAACAGATAAGCTGCTCTGCTCTAAAAGATATTCCAGAGATCTAGTTTCTTTCTATCTTGTGGTTCCATCATCTCCTAAAATATTGTCCTTGTCTACATAGTCAAAACTAGTTCATCATCACTATGTCAGTGTTTTAGCCCCTAGGAAAGGAGGGGAAAAAAGGAAGTGCAGGGTAAGTCACTTCCTTTTAAGGAAGTAACTCAGAGATTTCAGGCATTACTTCCACACACACACTTAGTCATGTGACCACACATACCTGCAAGGGAGGTTGGGAAATGTAGTCTCTATTCTGGGGAGCCAGGTTCCTTACTAAATCTTAGGAATTTATGTTACTAAAAGAAATAAAGGGAAAGAATGAACAGTGAGGAGAAAGTGGCAGTCTCTAACACATGCTGATTTCTTTCTCCACCTATGGGAAAAAGCAGTTTTAGAGGGGAAGTGGTTTGATACTAGACTGGAAAGGGGCTGAGCCAAGGCCAATTAAAGAGTTACGGTGTCTCAAGGTTGCTGGTTTGGGTGATAGACTAGCCAACAGTATGTTCAAGCCTTCTGGATTGGCTATTTCCATAAAATTTAACGGGACAGGACAAACAAATACAATCCTATGTAGAGTTACTGCTATCTTTAAGTTGTGTCACTCAGGCCTCTTTACTCAGTTCCACTCTGCCTGACTTGACGATCTCAGGTCTGTCTCCCTGTCTGTCCATTCTTTGGGAAGAACATCTTCACCAGATGGAGAAGTCTGAGAGGGGTATCTAAATATTTCTGGACTTGTCCAGATCACTGCTCTCATTCTCTGAGGTTGGCCTGCCAAGTCTTTGGAGTCAGTATCAAGGCATTGCTACATACTCACAACCAGACAAAAGCAGAGGCTTGAACTGCATCAGTCCATTGAGATGGGGTGTAAAGCAGGGGCAGGTATGGGTTCAGGCAAGTGATCAGCACCAAGAGGGCTGAAATGAAGGTGACACCTATCCCAGTAGGGAAGTATAGTCTGGTGCCATGGAATAGAAGAGTATAAGAAGCTGGCAGCCTTCTGTCCACAGGGAGCAGAGCCTAAGCTACTGACAGGGGCTTGGAGATAGATCTCTAGCCCTTGAGCAGTGGGAGAGGTCTGAGCACTCCTGGATTATAAGGAATAAGGAGTCATGGTGGGGATGAGAGCAGATGCAGATTATTATAAGCTCTGGTGTTCAAGTGAGAAAGAAGGGAAGGTGACTCAAGGATCCATGATCCCAGGGCTTAAATTTTATCTCAGAACATGAGAGAAAGGAGGATATGCTTGCATCTCAGAAGACAACTCTTCCCTAACCATGTTACTTCTATTGTCCTCTACTCAATGTCCAAATTAGAAATTGAGTATCATCCTTGACTCTTCTCTCATCATTTTTACATATCCTATTGACAACTACCAAATGCTTTCTATTCTGTAATGTCTTCTGATGTTCTCTTGGAGCAATCCAATTATCTCCAGCTCGTCGGCCATTACTCAGCCTGATCTACCAAAGCCTATCTCTCCGTGATTACTGCAGTAGCTTTCTCACTGGCCTCCCTGACTCCACTCTTGCTGCCCTTCAACCCATCTTTTATGTGTTAAATTGTAGCCCCCTCCCAAAATTTTATATGTTGGAGTCCTAACCCCTAGTAACTCAGAATGTGATTGTATTTGAAGATAGTCTCTTTAAGGAGCTAATTAAGTTAAAATAAGGTCATTAGTCTAATATGACTTATGTGTTCTTATAAGAAAGGGAAATTTAGATACAGACAGGTACATAGGAAAGATCATGTGAAGGCAAAGGTTGAAGATGGCCCTCTACAGGCAAAGGAGAGAGGCCTTAGAAGAAATCAATACTAACACCTTGGTCTGAAACTTCTAGGCTCCAGAATTATGAGAAAGTATACATTTATGTTATTTAAGCCCTCCTGTTTGTTATGGAAGTGCAAGAAAACTACGATACCTTCCTCCACCCTGCCTTTGGAGTGACTCTTATTAAATGCAAACTTGGTCATGCTAGTCCTCTGGTTAAAAACCTTCAATGGAACAAATGGCATTGCATCAAACTACAAAGCTTCTGTACAACAAAGGAAACAATCAACAGAGTAAAAAGACAACACACATAATGGGAGAAAATAGTTATAAAACCATATATCTGATAACCATTTAATATCCAAAATGTATAAGGAACTCAACTCAATAGCAAGAAAACAAATAACCCAATTAAAAAATGGGCTAAAGATTTGAATAGACATTTCTCAAAAGAAGTCATACAAATGGCCAATAGGCATATGAAAAAATGTTCGATATCACTAATCATCAAGAAAATGCTAATCAAAACCACAGGTACCTCATACCTATTAGAATGATTATTATCAAAAAGATGAAAATTAAGTGTTGGCAAGGATGTGGAGAAAAAGGAACTCTTGTGCACTGTTGGTAGGAATATAAATTAGTGAAGCCATTGTGGAAAACAGTATGGAGTTTCCTCAAAAAATTAAAAATAGAACTACTGTATGATCCAGCAATCCTACCACTAAGTGTATATCCAAAGGAAATGAAATCAGTATGTCAAAGAGATCTCTTCACTACCATGTTCATTGTAACATTATTCACAATAGCCAAGGTGAAATCAACCTAAATGTTCATTGATGGATGAATAAATAAAATATCATATATATATATACACAATGGAATATTATTCAACCTTAAAAAGAATATCCTGTCATTTGTAAAACATAGATGAACATGGAGGTCATTGTGCTAAGTGAAAGTAGCTAGGCACAGAAAAACAAATACTGCATAATTTCACTTATATGTGAAATATTAAAAATGTCAAACTGATAGAAGCAGAGAGTAGAATGGTAGTTGCCAGGGGATGGGAGTGGAAATGTTGCAGATATTGGTCAAATGATAGAAAGTTTTAGTTATGTGGACTGAATAAGTTCTGGAGATCTAACATACAGCATGGTGAGTATAGTCAATAATACTGTATTGTGTACTTGAAATTTGCTTAGAGAGTAGATCTTAAATGTTCTTACCACACAAAAAAAGTTAGCTCTATGAGGTGATGGATACATTAATTAGCTAGATTGTAGTAATAATTTCACTATTTATACATATATCAAAACATCATGTTGTATATTGTAAATGTATAAAATTTGTGTTTGTCACTTATAACTCAATAAAGCTGGAGAAAATAAAATTAAAGCTGTAAGAAAGCTCCCACACCAAAAAAGTCCCTCAATGGGCTTCTGCTTTCAGTTTCACCAAGAACAACTAGAAAAGCTGGGTAAATAAAAAATAAAAATCTTCGTAAAGGCTTTGGAAACTGTTGAAACAATCAGCATTGAAGGGGCCAAGATTTCAAAGAGAGTTGAATCACTGGGAGGAAAGCTACTCTTTCCCTATGGGCATTTGTAAATTTTGGGTGAATAATTAGAGATTGAGAATCTGGGCTTTGACCAGACAGAGGGGCACTGCTGGGGAGGTGGGTAGGAAAAATAGAGCTTTTGGTGGTTGTTGGGGGCTGGTTTGAAGGGCTAAGACCCCAGTGAAAAGGGAAAGGAAAGGAAATGTATATGACACATACCAAATGTTTTCCTCAAGACATTAATTTTGTGGGAAGCCTCTAAAAACAGAGTAGCATTTTGGGCAGTCTCACTGTGTTGAGTAATATAAGGATTAGAGTTCAAGATCTGCCAGAGGTAAGGGCCCTTGAACACACAAGATTATCAGCTGAAAGTTTTGAAAGGTAATGCCTTAGAAGCAGGGGTCAAAATAAAAGTAGAAAGGAATCTCTCTTCAATAAATGGTGCTGGGAAAACTGGATAGCTACATGCAGAAAAATGAAACTGGATCCCTACCTCTCACCTCTCACAAAAATCCATTCAAGATGGATAACAGACTTAAACCTAAGGCATGAAACCTTAAGAATTCTAGAAGAAGATGTTGGGAAGACCCTTTCAGACATCTGCCTAGGCAAAGAATTTTTGAAGAAGACCCCCAAAGCAATCACTGCAGCAACAAAAATAAATAAATGAGATCTGATCAAATTAAAAAGCTTTTGCACAGCCAAGCAAATTATCATTAGAGCAAATAGCCTATAGAATGGGAGAAAATATTTGCTCTCTACACATTCAATAAAGGGCTAATAATAAGAATCTATCTAGAACTTAAAAGAATCAACAAGAAAAAATCAACCCCATCAATAAATGGGCAATGGAATTGAACAGAAATTTTTCAAAAGAAGATAGAATAATTTCCAGCAATCATATAAAAGAATGCTCAACATCTCTAATCATTAGAGAAAAGCAAATCAAAACCACAATGAGATACCACCTAACCCCAGTGAGATTGGCCTCTATCAAAAAATCCCAAAACAACAAATGCTGGCGAAGATGTGGAGAGACAGGAACACTCTTACACTGCTTGTGGGACTGCAAATTAGTGCAACCTCTGTGGAAAAGAATTTGGAGATACCTCAAAGAGCTAAAAATAGAAATGCCATTTGATCCAGCAATAGCATTATTAGGCATCTACCGAAAAGAGCAAAAGACATTCTATAATAAAGACATCTGCACCCGAATGTTTATGGCAGCACACAATTCACTATAGCAAGTATATGGAAACAACCCACGTGCCTGTCAACTCATGAGTGGATTGTTAAAATTTGGTATATGTATACAATGGAATATTACTCAATTATAAGAAACGACTGTGATCTAGTACCTCTTATATTTTCCTGGATTGAGCTTAAGCCCATTATCCGAAGTGAGGTAACACAAGATCGGAAGAATGGGCTCCACATGGACTCACCATCAAATTGGTACTGACTGATTAACACAATGGTGCTGACATGGTAGTAATATTCTCCAGGGATTAGGGGTTGGGAGGGTAAACTCACAACTAAAGGACACGGTGAGCATTGTAGAGGGGAAGGGCATGCCTCTAACCCCCGCTAGGGAGAGGCAAAGATATAAAATATAACCAAAATGTTAGTACCCTCATAATATCCTGAAATAAAAAAAGAACTGATATCATTATGCCATTAAAAAAAGATAGAATAAAAATTGTGCTGCCATAAACATTCGGGTGCAGATGTCTTTATCATAGAATGTCTTGTGCTCTTTTTGGTAGATGCCTAATAATGCTATTGCTGGATCGAATGGTAATTCTAATTTTAGTTCTTTGAGGAATCTCCAAATTCTTTTCCACAAAGGTTGCACCAATTTGCAGTCCCACCAACAGTGTAAGAGTATCCCTATCTCTCCACATCCTTGCCAGCATTTGTTGTTTTGGGATTTTTTGATAGAGGCCAGTCTCGCTGGAGTTAGGTGGTATCTCATTGTATATAAATTTAATAAAATTTGGACAAAAATATATGAAAAATGTGAGAAGACTAGAGAAAAATAAAAGCAATAAAAAGAACTAGATATAAATTCTAGAGATGAAGAATACAATGACCAAACTAATAATTTCAATAAAAAGCTTTAGCAGAAGACTCAATCATCAGAAGAAAGAATCAGTGAGCTGGAAGACAGAACATCCAAAGTAGAAAAAAGACAAAAGAATAAAAAAACAATGAGAAAACCCTATAGAAATTATGAGATACCATCAAGAGACCAAACATTTGCATAATATTATTTGTAGAAAGAGAAGAAAGAGAACAAAGACCAGAAAGCATATGTATAGAAATAAAGGCTGAAAATGTCCCTAATCTGGAGATAGATGCCAACACCCAGATATAGGAGGCACAGTAATCTCCAGTAAAATCCAACCCAACCAAAATTATACCAACACATATAATAATCAAACTATCAAAAATCATCAACAAAAAAATCCTGAAAGCAGCAGTAGGTAAGAAAGATATCACATACAATGGAGTGTCAATATGACTATTGGCAGATTTCTCAGCAGAAACACTATAGGCCAGAAGAGAGTGAGATGATATATTCAAAGTGCTGAAAGAAAGAAAAACAAAAAATAACAACAACAAAAAACTGTCAACTGAGATTAACTTATCCAGCAAAACTATTCTTTAGAAATAAAGGAGAGATAAAGATTTTTCGGGGGGGGAGCCTAGGACATTCATCACCACCAGAACTGCCTTATAAGAAATGCCAAAGTGAGTCCTTCAAGCTGAAAGAAAAGGATTCTAATGCATAACAAAAACATTTGAAAGTATAAAATTCACTGGTAAAAGCAAGTACTTGGGAAAATTCAGAACACTCTAATACTGCAATAATGGTGTGAAAATTACTTATATCTTTAGGCATTTTGGAACACAGTATAGAGTTTCCTCAAAAAACTAAAAATATGATTACCATATCCAGTAATGCCACTACTAGGTATATAACCAAAGGAATTAAAATCAGTATGCCAAAGTGATGTCCGCACTCTTGTGTTCCTTGCAGTATTTTTCACAATAGCTGATATATGGAAACTAAGTGTCCATCAATGAATGAATGCATTTTTTAAAATGTGGCATAAATAAATAACGACATATTATACAACCTTACAAAAAGAGGAAATTCTGTCATTTGTAACAACATGAATGAACCTAGGGGACATCATGTTAAGTGAAATAAGCCAGGCACAGAGAGATAAATACTGTATGACCTCACTCATATGTGGAGTCTATAAAAAGTTGAACTCCTAGAAGTAGAGAGTAGAATGGTGGTTACCTGAGGCTGGGGATGGCTAGAAAGGAAAGAGGAGATGTTGTTCAAAGAGTACAAGGTTATAGTTAGGTAGGAGGAATAAGATCTGGCATTCTTTTCCACATTATAATGACTATAGTTGATAATAATGCATTGTATATTTCAAAATAGCCATAGGAGAGGATTTTGAATGTTCTCACCACAAAGAAATGATAAATGTTTGAGGTGATAAATGTGCTAATTGCCTCGATGCAATCATTACAAAATTTATACATGTACCTAAACATCACATTGTACTCTATAAATACATAAAATTAATATTTGTCAATTAAAAATTATTTTTTAAATTTTATTTTTAACCGACAAATACTGATTGTATATATGGTACTCTACATTTAAGGACATGGAATGGGCAGGAAAACTATGCCAGAAAACAATTTTCTAATAAATTAGAACATAGTGATATCTTGCTTGGTTGTGCACATTTTGTTATTTGCAATCCTGTTTCAGTCTGAAACAACAGACTGAAATGCACATTTTTTGAATAATGCATGTTCTTCAAAGAACATCCAAAACAATGTAGCAAAAAAGCATGAAATTAAAGTTGCTTTCCAAATAAGAGCACATAGTTTGCATCTGCATTAGATTGTTTTAGCATTTTAATTTTGAAGCTATACATATACAATAGTTAATTACAAATGGAAAAACCCAATCAATCAGCTAGCTGTTTCGATTATGCTGTGCCAGGTTAGCTTCTTTCACTGATTTGTGTCCCACTTAATTTAAAAGGCTTATGTAAACACATATAAATATGATTTTTCTGAGTGTGTGTGTTTTAACTTGACAAGTGACTATGGATGTTATTATAGCCTTAAACTATGGATGTTATTACAGCCTTAAACTAGACAACGTGTTTAAAAAATGAAAAATTCAGACATAAAAATAATCACTCTAATGGACTTCTTATAATTCCCCTAGTATTATTAATTGATTGACTTATTGTTTGGTAGTATTGTTGAACATAGTTTGGATGACTGACTTTGAAGTCATGCTGATTATATAATTTAAGAAAAGGGAGAGGAAAGTTAATTCATTTACATTCCCACTTGATTTTACAAAGGATTTCAGATACTATACATTAAACATATATTAACTAAGGCATCAAACTATTATAAAGATATACACACACACATATATGCACTATGTATTTTATGCAAATATAAAGTATATAAAATAAATTAAATAAAATAATTACTCAAGACAAAGAAAAACCTAATGAGGATTAGTAAGAGGTGGTGAATAAGTGGTCCAATTACATTGTCTTCTAAACATTGCAACCAAAGCTTTTCAATGTTTTATTGTTTTATTTTAAAAAGTATGTCCATGCTTTTATGGGTACCTTGCAAGAAACATGTTTTTTGGGGGGCTTTAATTCTGAAAGGAATTTTTCACATAGAACTTTATACAGAGGGGTGAGCAATTGATTTCATGGGGCTGTTTTTAGTTTCATTACCTGACAAAAAACTGATTGGAAAATGTTGGAATTGACGAGTTTAATTGACCAGTCATTTCTCAGAATAAAAACAAATACAACAAACACTTCAGGGAAGTAGCTGGGTCCCACACCTGTTCTGTGGTTTACTTGAAAACATCAAGCTGCTTAAGGGATAAGTAATAAATAGAACCCAGATTTTGTAATTCCAAATTCTGTACTTTTCCCTGACTCAGTTTAAAATCTTAGAACAAACATAGAATCTGGACAGGTAGGCTAGGAACGAAACTACAATCTGATCAGTTAATTGTGTGCAACCTTGGCCTGTTTTTTGAGTCTCAAGTTTTTCTTAAATAAGATTTAGTAATTCCTATCCCATAGAGGTTTTGTAATAATGAAATAAGATAGTTTGCACTACAGGCCTAGCATGTGCCTGACAAGAAAAGTTGTTATTATAAATAAAAGGAATTCAAATATTTACTAGTTTGAGAGAGAGTAGATGGATTGAATAAGGTATAAAAATGTTTCATAATACTTAATAATTTTTGAAGCTCAATGTTATAGATGGATATTGTAGATGGTGTTCACCCTACCAAGGTGGTTCTATTTGTGGGAATAATTACTTCAATCACATGCTTGACTTTGTTTCCATTCAGTCAAAAAGTGTTCTGTTTTTGTCATAGAGACAAAGGGAAGCCTGCTCTCCAAGATGACATAGTCGTCACTTTCATTATGGGCCAGGCATCTGAAAAAAAAAAGGAAGGAAGGAAGGAAGGAAGGAAGGAAGGAAGGAAGGAAGGAAGGAAGGAAGGAAGGAAGGAAGGAAGGAAGAAGAGAGGAAGGGAAAAAGGGAGGGAGGGAGGAAGGTTGGGTTTTCAGTTTGTACTTTCAGTCGTCTTCTATCATCCACCCCAGATTCCTCAGTGAGCTAGAGCCTAGGTTCAAGGTAGAGTATTAATGCAATTAAAATTGTTTTACCTTGTTGTATTCCATTAAGGATCCTGTACATCTATGCAAAAGATTGTGTGAAATCACCAGGAAAAAAATAATTTGGAAGGAAGTACTTACATCAATAGTAGTTGCATAAAGTTATATTTTTAAATATGTTTGGTGTTTTAATGAAATGTTAACTTTGGTTGCCTAATTAAATGTATACAAAGGCAAACAAAACAAAATGAAACAAAACAAAAGATTAAAGCAAAATATTCATCTTACCGTCACCACTCCCTTTATTATTTTCTACTTAAAATTTGATCTGCCTGACTTCAGTGTCTAACAATTAAAATAGCCGTCTGAAGTCCAAAGGCTTTAAATTGTTTAGATGTAAATCAGGCGAATCCTTCCTTGGCTTAATGTGAAAAGGCAGAATATTTTATCACTGCGCTTGAATATGTTTTCTCTTCCTTCGTATCTGTATGGTCTTTGGAAATTGTATAAATATGCATATGCATGTAGTATTGGATATAGTCTAATTACATTTTGGTATGTTCATAAACTATCTATTCTTACATAACAGGTTACCTGAAATAAGTGGCTTAAAATGACAAATATTTATTATCTCATAATTTCTGGGGATCAGGAATTCAAGAGTATCTTAGTTGAGAACTTCCTTCTCACGGCCTTTCATGTGCTTCCAATCAAGCTGTGATCAAAGCTGTAATCTTTTGATGGCTTAACTGGATAAGAACCAGTTTCCAAGGTCTCGTGGACCCTCACAAGACCCAGTTCCTTGGGTGCTATGGGCCTCTGCATGGGCCGCCTGAGTATCCTCACAACATGGCAGCCAGCTTCCCCAAAAGCCAATAATTAAGAGAGAGAAAAAGAAAGATAATTCAAGATGGGAAGTTACAGTTATTTCAGGCTAGAATCTAGAATATAATATTCTAATCTCTAGAGGTAAGTCACTAAAACCAGCCAACACTGAAGTGGAAGGGAATTAAGTTCTACTTCCTTTCCTGAGGGGAGAAGTATGAAAGAGTTCTGTGTGTATCTTTAAAACTGGATTAAGCTTCAGCCCATTATTCGAAGTGAGGTGACGCAAGACCCGAAGAATGGGCCCAACTTGTACTTGCCATCAAATTGGTATTGACTGATTAACACCATGGTGCTCAAATGGTGTGGTTTTCACTAGGGATTTCGGATGTGGAGGGTAGACCCACATTTGAGAGATGTGGTGAGCACTGTGGACTGGAGGGGCATGCTTGAAGGGTACCTGTGGATGGGTATTAAGGGTCTTAATAGGGGGTAGGAAATCCTCTAAAAGTGATTTAGATGAATAGCTGTACAACTTGGTAAATTTACTAATAACCATTTAATTGTACACTTAAAATGGAGAAAAGACAAGATATGTAAATTACACTTCAATAACGGAAAAGAAATTATGGTGTAAATGGTGAGTGAATATTCTATTTTACATTTTTTTTTGTCTAAAATTTTAATATTTGGTCAATACCTTGCTTGAACTTTTTTTAAGATCAAAATATGCCACTTTTATATCCTAGAACCTAGGAAATGAAAAGAACAGCCACTTTTACATCAAAAAAAATGTAGTGATTCTCATGAAGGACTTTAAGCACATAGAATATCTAAGAGAATTGAGAGAGGGAAATTCAAAGATGAACCAAAGTAAAAGCATAAACTTGGCTGCAAATGAGGAAACAATGGAGACATTCACAATACCTGAATAGAGAGGGTTGTAAGCACAGCAGAGTTAGTTTAATGCTCTCTGAACACTCGCATATTCCAGTCAAGCAACTGGGACTGGGAAAAACACTGTTTGAAGTGGACTGACTTCTGAGGAAATACTAATGGCTGCAACAGGAGTCATCAGCAAGGTCATTCATGAGATCATGCAGTCTTCTAGCGCATTCTTTCATAAACCACTTTATTCAAATGTAATTTAAAGATTGCTACACATTGTCTTTCCAACTATATTGGCAATTAAAAGAGTCATATCTTACTAAGTTTTTAATCCCCCAGATCTATCCCCTAAGCATTTAGAAGGGTGCTCTATCGTGGGTCATGATGTGTGAAGCATATTCAGTCAACTAGCATTTAGTTTCCACCAAATACATATTTCTTACAATTTTCCTATTTTTTCACTGAGATATATTTATGTACATGAATTGTTGAGATTTCAAGTGTGTCATTCTATGAGTTTTGACAAATGTATGCTCTCTGTACATACTCAAGAAACAAAGATCCCAATGCATCAAGATATAGAATGGTTCCATCTCCCCAGAAAGTTTTCTCGCCTCTTTTGAGTTACTCCTCACTCCTCATAAGCACATAACCCTTTCTTGCCAGGACTCATTTTTTTCTTGTTTCTTTTAAGATTATCTTTATCTTTGTCTTTGTATTGAGTTTCACATAATAAGCGTAGGCATGGATCACTTTGTAATTTATCCTACTTGGAGTGTGTTGATTTACTTGGACATAAAGATCAATACTGTGGAGGGGTGGGACATGCTTGAAAAGTAGTTGGGGAGCAGAATTAGGGGTCTCAATAGGGGAAAGTAATTCCTCAAAAACTGATTTATGTGATTAACTGTACACCACGGTAAATTCACTGAAAATCATTTAATTGTACACTTAAAGTGGAGTAAAGGCATGATATGTAAAGTATACTTCAATAAAGAAAAAAAACCAGAGATGACAGATTAAACCTACTAACATAAATTTTGTGTTGATTATAGCTATAAAATACGTGAAATTATTTTTAATAAACAAAATTATGTTTCTAAAAAGGTATTTGCTGAAAAAATAAAAAAATAAAAATGTATATAAATTTTACACATTGCCCTATAACCCCACCACCCCCATAAAGAGTCATATCAAAAAAAAAAGATCAATACTTTCATCTAATTTGGAAAGTTTTTGGCCATTGTATCTTCAAATATTTTTCCTCCCTCTTTCCCTCTCCTTTTTCCTTCTTATATTGCAATTATGCACATGTTGGTGTGCTCCGATAAGTCTTTGAGGCTCTACACATTCTTTTTTTTTTTTATTTCCTTCAGATTGGAAAATATTTATTGATTTCTCTTCATATTTGCTGATTATTTTTTCTCCCAGCTAAAATCTGCAGCTGAGCCACTCTGGTGAATTTTTTAAAATATTTTAGTTATCATATTTTAGACTCCAGAATTTTCATTTTTTAAAGAATATAATTTCTATTACTTTACAGATATCCTCTATTTGTTGAGCTATTATTGTCATATTTTTCTTTAATTCTTTAAACATGGCTTCATATAGTCTTTTTTTTTTTTGATTGATAATTGCTATAAAATTTGTGTAGGCCCTTTTATATAGAAACGGTATCTATTGGATTTTTTTTCTTTCTATATAGTTTAAACTTTTTTTGTATCTCAGCATATCTCATAATTTTTTTAATAAAATGACATGTTTAGTAATACTTCATATTGGCTCTGAGTGTTTACTTCCTTTTTCCAGAAGCTATTGTTGCTGCTTTTTGTTCATGTATTTATTTGTACAATTATCTGAATGGAGACATTCTGTATGATTTGTCTCTCTGGTGACCTCACATACTGGCAGTGTGTGGCTAGTGATAACAATGCATATTTTTGTGTTGCTGTAGTTCTGTTTGTTGTTTTTAAGCTTCAGTCACCCAGGGCCAGCATAGCGTAGTGGTCTGCCATTAATTAGTCAAAGGCTGCGCTTAAACATCTTCACCCAGTAAGGCTCTGCTCTTTGCTATTTGATCTTTACGTACACTGAACAAATTCAAATTTCAGACAGTTTTCTAGTCAGCCCCAGTTTTTACTTTCTCCCTTTGCAAGGCCTTATCAACTCAGCCAGGGTGGAGTTGGTAGCACAGGTCCTGTTGAGTCTCTCTCTTGGGGTCCTTCTGTCCCTGGCCATGAGTTCAGCCTTCCAGATTACTAGAGAAGCACACCATAGCCACTGGGACTGTCTTGTTCTCAGTTTCTCTTTAATTTCTGGTTTATCTATTGCTTGTCCCAGGTCCCAACCAGTATCACGTCGTAGATTCACTATGGTGTTAGCTTTCTTTTGTTGTGTGTAATGAGACATGTATTGTTTTAGACAACATATCTGGCTTTTTTATTTTCATTGTTTGTCTGTTGGTTGGTTGTTCTCAATCACGTCCACATCAGGTTGGCCCCGTCTGGCCCTGAATTTGTGTTCTTCCTGGTCTTCTCTGCCATGATAAAACTCATATATGGAGTTATTCAGGGTGGGGGTCATTTCAGCCCCAGCCCAAAACACCAAAGACTCCCACTGTTCTTATTAATACTAAGGTCTAGTAGATTTCTCTTGAATAAGAATCTCAATTTCTTGCGTGCCTTTGGTCAATTTCCAGACTTTTTATTGTTTCGATAATGTTGATTATTTTATCACTGCATAGGGGAAAAGATTTTGGTCCTTGGTAACTGCGTCCTTGGTGACTTCTGCTTTTGCAAAGATTTCTCTCCCAAGGCCTCCTCATTGTGTCATGTGTACCTTTTAGTGGCATAAACCGCAAGTGCTGAAAATATACCACTATTTTACCATTGAAAAACAGCTTAAACTTAAGCAGTTATATCCTACTTTATTTAAAAACCGAGAACTGAAATAAATTGTGTGGAGGAGTCTATGCACGTGCATATGAATGATAAATACATTGTGTTAACCGAAGAATAGTGGCTTTTAGACAGCTACAAATCTGGATATTGATCCTAGGAATTTCCCATTGTGACTCTAGCCCTTTTGACAGATATATCACTGTATTTAAGAATGTATTCAACATGAATACACTATTGACTATGATTCAAATTTGAATCAATATTCTAATAACCTTCTGATAATAATCAGATATTCAAGGCAAACTTGCCTACAAATTTTGAATATGTTGACCATAAATGTTCCTGTTCCCTTTGTAGTTATCTGTATTTATTGTTGATTAATAAATTGGTTTCTGGGTTATCAGTAAATATTTTTTTTACTTGTTTAGTATGACTTTGCCTCATTTAAGATTTAGTAACAACTGCTAAAACCAACTTCATGGTCTACAATATATAGTTTTTGGTAAACACCCACTTCATGGCCCCATCCACCCAAGTATAGTGTATGATTTAAAGATTCTAATGAGGAAATGCATGCATTTATAATGAATATAATCGGAATGGAAAATGACCATTTTCTGTCTAGAAAGCTATATTACTTTCTTAGGGCTGTCTTAACAAATTACCACAAACTTGTGGCTCAAAACAACAAAAATTCTCTCACAGCTCTTGAAGCTAGATGATGTCTGAAATCAATGTATTAATACTGTCATGCTTTTCCAGAATGAGCTAGGGAACAATCATTCCCATGCCATTCTCGTAGCTTTTGGTGTGAGCAGTAATCCCTGATGGTCCTTGACTTGTAGCTGCATCACTCCCATCTCTGCCTCTGCGGTTGGACGGTGCACCAGCTGGGTGTTCACCTATCTCTTTGTCTTTTCCTCCTTGATAAGGAAACCTGTTCTGTTAGATGAAAGGTTCACACTGTTCTAGTATAAACCCATCTGAATTACATCTGCAAAGACTACTTCCAAGTAAGGTCACATCCACAGTGTCAGAGGTTAAGATTTTCACATATCTTTTTAGAGAACATAATTCAACCCACAACAGAAACCATTTTCTACCATTAAGCACTTAGGGCACTAACAATAGTGGAGAGAAGATGAGCAATCTTTGAACAATTTTGGTAATCATTGAAATGACAAAAGACTCTGTGTACCCTTTGTACCATCCTTATACCCAGTTATTATCCCCCTTAAAATAGTCACAAAAAGTCTCTATTTATCATCCCTTGGGCTTCATGTTTTACAAAGCTGGTACTAAACTCCGAAGAAAATTTTATATTATGTTGGAAAATACTATATTTTCCATTTTTTGTTATGCCAAGTAGATATTTATGTAAATTATTCAAATAAACAAACAATTAACCTTTAACATCAAAATAAGTGTTTCTTTTTTGAAATGTTTAAGTTCTTCACAAATTAGAATAAAAGTTTTCAATTTATTTTTAAAAACCATTTAAAAATATTTACTATTTTATTTTTAACAAAACTAGGTTAATATCATTGATAGTAAAATCTGTGAGTGTGTGTGTGTGAGAAAGAGAGTTATAATCCTCATTTGTGCTATTCATTTCTTAGTGGAAAACAGTGCCTTTGTTTGGAAACATTGGGAGTCTTATACAATAAAGAATAATTTGTGACTAAATAGAACAAAGGTGATTTCTAAATAGCTGACTATCCAACCATTTATTCCACCAGGTAACTTCATCTTGGAACATTTCAAAGAAAAAGAAAGTTAGTTTTGCTCTTGAATTGATAGGCCTTATTTTTTCTTATTCTTTATTATTATGTTAAATCTCCATCTTACAGTGTTATTTGTAGTAAACTAAAGGTGTCAGTGTTTCCTGAATCATATGAATATCTTAGTAATACCTGTGCATAACTGGACAATTGCAAGCATCTTTCCAATACTCAGTTCAGGTCGCTATAGTTAATATAATAAATAAAACCTTCATGGCCTATTAGTCTTCTTTCCTATCTTTCCAGCACAGACTTTTAAAATTAGTATGTTCTTTTTTCCTTGCTACCTTATATTTTTTCCTTTTTTATTGTCCCATCTAGATACAGTTTGTAGTTATCCTTATAATTTAGTTTTTTAATTATTTTCCAAGTTGAAAACATGAAAACAAGTCTTTTAATTCCGGTTGCTGATTAGACAGCTACACACCTGCGTACATATTGAGTGAATTGCTTTCTTGGGTACCATCCCAAATGACAACATTTCTCTGACGTCATTTACCAGAAGTCAGGAAGATATTCTCATTGTCTACTCCTGAGAAAAGACTGCGTACAGAACTGAATTCTGTAAGTGAGCAGATTATCCAGGGTACTAGAAAGTGACGGCTCTGCGGGAGAAAGGGTGGCGCAGGGAGTGCAGCAAAGGCGATAAAGAGAACTTGGGCAAAGCATTTTGGAAGACATTGAATATTTTGAAATACCACAGTCATTAGGACATTAATATTTGAGCAAAGACAGGAAGGAAGTTTGGGATATGGCCAAGGGATAGAAGGACCTTACTGGGCCAAGAACCTGTGTTGATAGCGAGGATCCCACAGTGAGTGAAGTGGAATAATCCCAGAAAAAAGTACAAGGAGAAACATTCCGAGAAGGGATGGGAGCCAGTTCATCTGGGGATTTATAGTCATTCTTCAGGTTTTTGGCAGTTACTCTAAGTTATGCAGGATTAGAATACTGGAATGGTATCATGTTATTTCTATTTTAAGATAATTACTTCATCTTCAGTATTAAGAAAAACCTTTCAGAGATAAAGAAAGAAACTGCTCATTCCAGTAATTCAGGTTAGAGATTATGGGAGGAAATGAAAGGTGCTCAGGTTCTGGACATATTATGAAGGTAGAACCAATATTTTTTTGCCTGCTGCACTGGGTATGGGTTTGAAGATATAGAGTATTAATGAAGAAAAGTCCTGGAGTAATCTAAGATTTTGGGCCTGATGGAGTTGCCATCACTCAGACAGGCAAGCATGAGACTAAGAGAACATCAGTAATTTCATTTTGAATGCATTTCATTTGGTATATTGATTATTTACATATACGTTATATGTTATATATAAAATATGAGCTTGGAGTTTAGAAAGAGTAGATTGATACATATACATTTTGGATTTGTTTGCAAGTAGTTATCATTTAAAGCTCTCAGGCAGGAAGAGATCATCAAAAGAGCCAGTGTAGACAAGAAGAGAAAAAGAGTAAGAACTGAGCTCTGATGATCTTCAATATTAGCTTTGGTCATGGAAAGCAAAGGAGCTACCAGTGAGTGAGAAGGATGGAAGATGCAGAAAGCCCTGTGAAGGAAATGTATCAAGAAGCAAAGAGTAATGCACAACCTGGGTTTGGATTAGGGTGCTTTCCTGTCATTTGTTAATCGAGCTAGATGAGGTCTGTGTAGGTAAAGATACTCTATTATACCAAGAAGATGTAATGGATGTATCTGAATTCTTAAATCTGAGCCTCTTTAGGAAAATTCATATTCTCTAAAACCTGTATTTTGTTTCTTTTTCATGGTCTCAAAAAGAGAATTTGAATGATTGCTGACCTTTCTCTTGGGATATTTATCAAGCTTAGTTTGAAAGTGTGGATTTAGAGAAAGAGAGAGAATTTTTTCCTACAGTGGAAATGTTGCCTAAAACCTTCCACGATGGATACATGACTTATTCATAAACTGATTGGTTAGTTCAACAACCGCTCTCTGTGGGACTAGGAAATGTCCTAGGTCCTGAGTGTAAATTGATAGCAAAACATCACTCTCTCACATCAGGGAGCATATTAATGGAGAAGGTAGGTATTAAGCAAATAATGACACAAAGATATTCTTAAATATATGATGCTTTACAGATACTTGCAAAGATTGGAATACAAGGCTATATGGGGATAAAACTTCAGTAACATCAAAATAATCCATCCTAAAATATTGGCAATATAATGGTAAACTTCAAGATCAGAGATAATTAGCCTTGAGATTATGGACAGACTTCAAATGATTTGAGTCTGAAATTGCATGCAAAATCTTGTGAGTGTGTGAATAAGCAATTTTCCCCAGGCAATTAGGCTGATTGCTATCATCTATTGCCAAACAGTCCTTTGACCCCAAAAGTTTATGAAAAATACTCTAGACAAATGCTAAAATGTTACTTCAAACATCCTGCAGTTTCTAAATAGCCAGATGTTTAGAAGCATGAGAACACATATAGGGATGATTGACTAAATTTTGATTTCATATGCATGTTTTGACAGCAAGTACTTTTGTAAGAAATGCAAATTAGCTCATTAGTTTGGAGATAAAGCAATTAATGCTGGAGTGTGACCAGACATTAAGATTCAAAGGATGGAATGAGGAATAAAATCCTCTTTACTTGTAGGTGGAGGGATTTTGCTTAAGATTTTGTAAGGAATGTAAACTAAGAGAATAAAAACTTTAGTGAGATGTAATTAAATATCTACTTTCTTAAAAATATTAAATTTTTAAAAAAGCACATAAATAGATATTAGTACATTGATCAATATACTTTTAGCTGTGGAAAATTGTGTAATAATTTATAGAATTTTCAAGAGACTAATAAAGCAGGAGACTACTTGAGGCTCCATTTTGTTCTGTTTTCTTCCCCAGCTCCTTACCTATGAGGAAACAGAATGTCTGCATTAATTTACTTTTCCATCTTTTTTTTTTTTTTTACTTGTTTGCTATATACATGTCTCTGTGATAGATGAGAGAACAAAGACAAAGAGAGGTAACCTGTGGTTTCAGGCTCCCTTCTATCTTAGTAGCTGGAGACCACCCGTGGATTACTTTGCAATGTTACAAATTATACAGGACTTACATTTTTGGAGAGGGGGGCAGAGAATGTCT
>CAUYRT010046826.1:0-50693 GCA_963574885.1 Lepilemur ruficaudatus
AATGCTTCCAGGCTAGGGGGAAACTTCCCATCCCCCATCCAGTGTTTGGGCTCTGAGTCCCCGTGTAGCACAGCCTCCCACGGCTTGTCTGCAGCAGCAGTGTCCCAGTTCACTGAAACCCCCACTGATCAGGTGCAGTAGGTCTATCCAGAGTCTGCCAAAACCTCAGCAAGTTCCCAGGGCAGGGTAAAGGCACTCTTCGCACTCACTCCTGTGGCAGTGGGGAGCGTCTGCTCGGCAAAGGGCCCTCCCCAAATAGAGGAGCACACCGGAGAGTTCAAAGTTTTTCCCACTCCAGTTTTTTTCTCCGCACAGCCCGTCTGCCTACACCACTGTTGCCCGCAGCCACTTCCTTGCTTGCGAGGGTGTGGGGCACCGTGGGGGAAGGGTGGTCTCCCCGGGGAATCAAAACGTGTTGGCACAGACGCCGGCCGGCCGGCCGGAGCAGGAACCAGGCTCCCTCTCTAAGGCACCCGTCAGTCTCTCTACTTCGCGAGAAGTTTTCTGATTCACCTCTGTTTTCCACTGAGGTCCTGTGTCCCAGGCTGTTTCTCTGTAGGTCCACAGAGCTGGTCCTGTAGAAGTGGAGTTCACTCGCATGCAGTGGTCTGCCTATTTCACCTCCGACTCTGAGAGCAGAGAGCCAGGAGAGCACTCCTATTCTGCCATTTTCCACAATCCCAGAATCATATCTTAACCCTCCGATCTCTAAAGAAAGCCACAAAACCTAGTTTTCCCCTGCTCAGACTTGAGGGATTCCTGGAAACATCACTTCTGAATTCGTACTGTTTAATAGGATGGGGTCAGTGCAGAGGGAACAAAAATGGATGGAAATATATTTTCTACACATAGTATTTGGCAGGAGTGGAGCACAATCAATATGAAACCTCTAGTTTAATACTTACTGTTACACACAAAAACACAATACCAAACTTTTTTAGCAGCAAAGACATATATTAAAATCAATATTAAGCACAAGTATGTATTGCTCCAAAGAAAATGTCAGATGAAAAACTTGTGGAGATCAATATTAGGGACCAAAAATTTCACATATTTTCTCTGTGATACTGCTGCTAAATGAAGAAATTTGTATTGGTGACATTGACAATGTGCAAGACTTTCTCATTAAAGAAACTCCAGCTTAATAAGTATATGTTATAGTATTGGATTTTTTCCAAACCCTCTCCCCCTCTTTTTTGGCATTTACTCACGTGGGAGATTCTGATACATCTGGTGAGTATGACTTGCATTAGTTTCAGCTGGGGTTAGAAAAGGTGTGAGTCAGCAGCGGTGGCAGCCTCAATAGAAAGCAGGGACGGTAGTAGGCTTAGGTGTGTGAGGATACTGGTGACACTTCCAGTGTGTCACTCAGGATAGCTAAAATTGAGAAACATTATTTTACCCTACAGGATTTATTTTCCCCTTCATAATAAAATTAATGTTTTTTTCCATTAAGTATCCTTGGAAGTGTTACCTAGTCTCCCCATCTTCTATCTAGAAGGGGTCTTGTGTATGTGAACACAAACATTAAGTTACATAATAGATTCAGCTTAGATACATTTATTTTGGGTTAAGTCTCTGTCAGAGAACAAGTTTTTGCTGAAATGTGTTTCCAGATTTTAGCAAAATTTCTACATATCACTGCACAGAGTGACTCTCAACACCTCTCTGCACAATGATGATTAGGTTCATGAAGTAGGCAGTCTGTGACCTCTTGTTTTCTTCTCTGTTGCTTTGACAAAACAGAAGCATCAATAGTCAATGTCATGTTGGTAACTCCTTTGTGTAATTACCCATCTTTCTAGAGGCATCCATACTGTTTATCAGTCACAAGATCAACCTCTTTGTCCCTGTTTCCTAATTTGTAAGATGCACAAAATATCCAAACTGCATGCTTCATGGGTTGTAACGACCAAATAAAATGATAGGCACAAAAGCAGTTTTGAAAACTGCAAAGCCCTGTACAAATGTGAAGGGATCATTCAACATGGGACCCACGGATATGAAGACACACGAGTATAACTCGGTGCCATTGGTGGCCCAAGGGAACAAGGAGAATTTTGCAACAAGGTCCAGATCCTATTTAGGGGCTAGAAAGCAACAATGTGGTTTAAGCCCCAGTGCAGACAGCTGGCTAGGATGAGTTTTACCAGCGTTAGACCCGTCTTGTTCTTTTAGTGTATTTTGTGAGTTCTTGACCTCACGTGCCTAAAAACTGCTCTTGTTGGGGAGTACTTAAAAAGATGCTCTGGCCCTTTGACTCTCAGAATTGTTTGATGAATGAATCCAGAATAGCCACTTCTAACTTATCAAGAGATAAATATGATATCATTTAAATATGTAAAATTAGGAAAAAAGTCCTCCTTAAACACATTTTCAAATCACGTTGAAAGGACTCATAATGTGACAAGGATGTGTGAATCTAAGTTCTGATGTTTAGAAGTAGAAATAAAGCAATTTGCAGCCCACATTGTAAAAACTAGAGCTTGGCATCCCCATTAGAAAACTGTCCTTTGTCTTTCCCCATCACCATAATTAACTAGTTCCTATTCATTAAACAACGAAACAGACAATTAAATAGTAATAATAGTACTTTAATTATGAAGGTATTGTTATCTGCATAGAATGTAGAAAGGGAGATCACTTTAGCTGCATTTAAAACGTTTGCTTGTCGGCTTTTTAAATACAGAAGAAAGTGTTCACAATTTCAGAACCTCTAACAGGAAAAAGGGACAGAATCTATACCCTCCGAAGGCCATTTTTGATAAACAGGAGTCTCATTTATTAATGGAGTAAGCATTGATTAAGACACATGAATTCTTAACAAGCATCCTTAGTATTTTTTCAAGAGGCATCTTTAGCAGCCCCAAGAATCATCAGCGAGTATTTTTAGACACAAGGATGCATGATTAAGATGAAAGTCCTCCGTTGGATGACTTTCAGAGTTTGTTAAGCACCATAATACTTGGGTTAAATCCAATTCAAACTACTCTTTAACCTGCCTTCCCTTTTTTCCTCCAGGTTGAGTGTGACTTCGATTCTAGAGTTGGCTCTAGTATTATCTTTTTGTGTGTTTTGATACAACTGAATAAATTAGCGTGTCTTCAGTTACACAAAAACAAGCTGAATCTCCAAAATACGTTTTGTCCCTACAATAACTAACAATTCTCCACATTTGGGATTTATTTCTCAGGAAAAAGCTTCAGATATAAATAACTTTCTCTTTTATCACAGTCAACTTTCACCTGGTAAAGTCCTAGGACATAAACAGCTTTGGCAATTAGAAAGGAATGATTCCTTTCTATTTTATAATTAAATATAAACTTAGCATTTATTAAATTTGGCGTATTTACCTATAAGTGATGTCATACTGTGTGGCCATTACATCTAGATCTGAATCTATGCTTTGCCTCTTAGAAGCTATGTGACCTTGAGCAAATAATTCCTCTGAGCCTCTGTTTCTCTATCTGTAAAATGGGGCTACGTTATAGGCTTTGAAGATTGCATGGATCCTCACTTAAAAACACTTGAAACACATGGATCCAGCCTTAGTGTGTACTTAATAACCTCACTTGTTATTATCATATTACATATCTTAGACCTTGTTTTCTGTAATATCTGCACTCTCCTTGGCCCAATGAACCACTGAAGGATATCCACCTAGAGGATATAAAGGATCAGTTATTATTGTTTTGTTTTTTCCTTAATCGGATATACTTGGCTTTTGAATACTTCTGAAAATAATGCAATTCCTCCCACACAACCTAAACAGTCTCCAAGGCACTTAACGGGAACTTTCCTGCAGTCATTTGATTCATCCGAGAGTTGGCTCTGGCATCCAGGTGTCCTGACTGCTGGTCTTACCATTTCAAAAACACAGTGCCCTTCTTCTCCTTTCCAAAGCTAAAGGCATTAAGTTTTTACCAGTTGGACATTAAAATATTCTTTAATATGAAAACTTAAAGGTTTAAGCAACCACAGATTCCCTTGGGAGTTCACATCCATTTGCAATTTCTCTAAAGGTAATGATGACACCCTCTTCAGGCTCAGTACATTTTACTGATCAACCATAAGTTGATGGCAGAATATTAGTTTGCAAATAGTTAAAAACCTGAACCATGGCATAGTTGATGTAAACCCAAATATCAGAAAAATCTAACTTGGATGTGTGAAATTTTAATTTACAAGGTCAACTGCAAGAAAGGTATAATCACACAATTCAGTGTATGTTCAGAACTCCAGATTATATTTTTTGCTTTTTGTGTACCCAGTGCATCAGTGCTTGGACAGCTCCTCAGGCTAAAGCTGGATATGAGTTATGTAACTCTAAGTAAATTAGTAATTCTCTTTTTTTAATGTAAAAAATAATGTTTCTTCATAAGTTTGTGTTAAGTTCTCTAATCAGCCCCACTTCTTTATGGCAATGAGGAGAACAAACCCAAGAAAACACAGCCGGTGTGACCACAGCGTTGATGAAGGAGTCCTTTGGGCTGAGGGATGGGGCGCTCTTGTGCGTGGCAGGATCCTTCCAGATCCCCACTGGATGTGAGGAATATATTGATCTTTAAAGTGCCGCATAATCATTGGGAACTCAACAATTTACTTTTTTGACTCTTTTCTGAGTCCTATCAATGAAGAACTGTTTTGATCAATTTAATGGTGAATTTTTTGCCAAGGTCATATTGTATTTCGTTAACTCACTGTCCAGTATCTTCCTTTGTTAATTAGTGAGCTCATGAAATCAGAAAGAATTAATATCCTTACCTTTATTCACACAATACTCCTAAGTGATTTTCAATGTGATATATCCACAACTATTCAATTTTATTTTCAACCTATACTCCAGAGTTCATATAAATATCATTTTGTATTTGATTAAAATCTCATCATTATTTCAGTTTGCTAGAACAAATGTTTTTTGAGTACCTACTTTAAAACCATTTTCAGGGAAGATTCCATCATGAAAAAAAACATCAGCTGCTTGATCCTCTGCTCAGCAATGTGAAGACACATTACCTTTTAAGGAAGGAAGAATAAAAATTCTGTCTTTCCATGGCAGTTTCTGCACCAAGTACCTTATACACATTACCTCATTTAATCCCCCAATATGATATGAGCTAGGCATGACTATACCCATATCACAGATAAAGAGATGGAAGAGAGGGAAGCAAAATAACTTGCTGAGGGTCATATAGCTGGGGAGTGGCAGGAGTGAGATTGAAGCCACTGTGACTCACTGTAGTACATTCTCCTGTTTATACACAAATCATGCAGGGACACAGGGTTTTCTCATGATCCAAGAAAGATTGCAAATGCCATAAAAGTGCAACAAATCAATTTCGTGAGATCTCAGAGAGGGAGAAGTTTACTTATGACTCCAAATAAACAGGGAAGTTTTACTACGATGGTGGCATTTCATCAGAATTTTGAAGGACAGGTGATTTGGAATCATGTTGGAACAAAGGGCATTCTAGGTGGATGAGTAGCTCAGGGGAGGAAGCTGCGTTTGGGCAAAGTGGTCAAGTGTGGCTGGAGTGTGGGGTGTACGGAGGAGAGTGGTAGAGATGAGTTTGAAGAAGTAGGTTGTGAGAAATTGGGGCTTCCATATCTGCCTAAGATATGATATTATTGTGTTATGATATTAAGTAATGTCCTATTATTACTGAATAGAGAGTTCCACAAGTTTTCACACAGGGGAATGGCATGATTGTAGCTGTGTTTTAGGCAGATTAATCCAAGAATGCAGTGACAGACTGAAGCAGCCAGCTCAGTCAGGAGCCTAAGGAGCAGAGATGGGAAGGTGAGGAGTGAAATGTGTCCTTAGGATTCTTGCATCTCAACAACTATAAGAATTTGGTGACAGCCAAGTGGTGACAAGAGGAGGAAAAGAACTTACGTTTATATTATGTTTATCTTATGTGTGTTCAGTTTTTGAGGGAGGATATGTTTAATTGCTTTGGTGAAAGTTGAAGTTGAGGTGCTCATAGGAAATGCAAGTGGAGATGTCGTGGAGGCAGCGGGAACATTCTGTAAAGAACTTAGAGGGGAAGTAAGACTAGAAATAAAGACACGAGAATCATCGGTGCAGAGCTACAAACGAGAGGAAGGGTGAGAAACCTGGGGAAGCAAGTCCAGAGCAGAGTATCAGGTAGGAGTTCAAGGACTAACTTTGAGGGATGCTTCACCTGGGAGCGGGAAGAAGAAAGTCAGCTGGAGGCAGGAGGGAGCGGGGAAGGAGCCATGCGTCATCCGTGAGCCCCTCCGTGGCGCAGAGCCAGAGCTGCTGCCTGATAGGTAACAAACACACCTACAAACCGCGCATGACTCTCAGCGTACAGGTCAGGCAACCGAGGCTCGGGAGAGGTCGACCTGCTCAGGAACTGACAGTAATACAGGAACGATAGAGCTGGAAGTGGAATCTGACGCTTCCGATTCTGAAGCCTGTGCTTTGTTCCGGGTGGGGGGTCGTCAACCTTTCTGTAGAGGGCACAAGGATAGTATTTTAGGCTCCGCGGACCATGTGGTCTCAGCTGTATCTACTGAATCCTCCTGCTGTAGTTCAAAAGCAATCACAGACCATAGTGGATGGGTGTGGCTGAGTCTAATAAAACTAAATTTATGGGAGCTGAAATTTGAATTTCATATAATTTTCATGGATCACAAAATGTTATCCTTGTTTTGATCTTTTTTCTTCAACCACTTAAAAATGTCACAATGATCCCTCACTTGCACGGAGTGTGAAAACAGGCGGCAGACTGGATTGGACGTGCGGGCTGTAGACCTTCAGAAGAGGTGGGTGGGAAAGAGGTCAGAAATGCATCCAACCACAGAAATGTACCGGTCTGGACCATGATTGTTGATTTGAATCTTTTTCTCAACATGTGTGGTGACACAGGTTTATTTTAATATCTTCGCCTAGTTTAGGTCCTTGAACCGCAAATCAGCTTAATTGCAAACTTCTTAGAGCTTGGAGGACGTAGTGGTGCTTTTGGAAATGGGGAGGAGGTCTGTCCAGGCATAATTTCATCAACTCTATTTTCTCACTTCCCTCAGCATGGTTTTCTCTCCTCTCTGTAATTCCGTGGTTAAGGGTGACCCACAGTTCAAGCCTTTTCTCTGGGTACAGAGCTCCATTTTAACTCTGGTTCTGGTGTTGGAATAATTTTGCTTCTCAACAATGATACAGTCTACCTTCTCCCATAGTAATGAACCTCCCACCTGAGAAGCAAAAAGATCATTCTCTTCTCATCCTTCACTGAAAATTGCTACTTCAGGTTTTGTTCTTGTTTGAAAACCCAGTATGAAACTTTTTGTACATTCTGCCTTTCACTTCTTTAGGTAATTACACTTGTATTTGTTTGAATGCCAGTTCTTGTGATCTAAGTTCCTCTTTTATACAGACGTGCTCAGACTCAAAGCAGCTCTGTATTTCTGAAAACGTATGTTTTTCTTTGATTATCTTTTCTCACTCCTGTGTCTGGCAATGCAGTTGCACTTTGCTAATTTGGGGGAGATTATGTTTGATAGAAAAGATAAGTCTGAGAAAGAAATCAGATTTTTTGGCTAACTGGAAGAATATTTGGCAGGGGTAGAAATAATTTTATCATCTCATGGCTTATCCAGTTCTTGAATGTTCTTCAAAGTGGGCCACGCATTTGTAAAGTTCAGGAAATGAGTTCAAGGGCAGGATCAGCAAAAACAATGTAAGAAATGAGGCAAGTGTGTGTTGCATGGTCTATGGCCTATCTTTTTGGATACACTCTCTCATCTTGAGTTATCTTCTGGGGATATCTCTTCTTTGTTTCATCCCTTGCCGACTGTAGGCATTGATACCCCAGCTACGGAGACAAACAGTGACTAGATGGTGGATGGAGACAGAATTGGCATCTCCTGTGCCCAAAACTGATTAATGATGGACAGAACGGCTAAGGACGATTGATTGATCACTAAGCTTATACTTTTTTCCAAATTATCTCTTTCTCTTGCGTGGCTCAAAAAAGGGTGCCATATTAAACTCATGCTCTGTTGATAAACAGCATCGAATACAGATATGAAGCTAATGTGGGCCATTTAGAAATTAAACCCAAAGAGGAGCTTCTGATTGAACTTAGTCTCAAATCATTGCTTTGGAACAAAAGGATATGAATAACTGCTCTCCTGTAATAAATACTCTTTATGTACTAGGCTCTGTCCTGGTCCTTTGTAGACATTATTTCATTTAATCTCCACTCTTCACATGAAATACTTTTGTCCTTCTTTTGTAGTTGAAGAAAGCGAGACGCAGGGAGGTTATTTATCCTGCCTGGACTTGAACCCAGGTATGATGGGCTCCCGAGTCTGTGCTGCCCAGTAACATATTAGACTAAGAGAATCACCTGCATTTGTAATCTTTGTTTCATATTGATTTCATTTTTGGGCCTGTGTGACACCTGTCAATCTTCAGGGAATCGTAACTGGGAGAGAAAAGCAGCTTTCTCCCAGGGCGTACAAAATAAAGCCAGAGGGTAGCGCTACCAAGACCCTTTCCAGTTTGAACAGCTTGGGGCAGAGCTGGGGACGGAACTGCAGGGAGACACGGAGGTGTCCTTATTCCTGTAACTGAACAGAGTTGTCCCTGGGTGAAAGGGATTCTGGCTTTGGGAGTGCACAGCAAGGCACCTGGCCACCTAGGAAAGAGTTAATTCTTACAACTAGGGAACGGTTCGGTTCGATATGAGAGGAATAGATTCCAACATTTAATGGGATCTTAGATGACATGTTGTATAAAATTTTCAAAGTGGGATTCTTACATACATAATTTATCTCTGTAATTAAAAAGCCTAATTTAAAAAATAATACAGATGCAACACATAATGGTGTGATTTCTTGTCACAAAAACAAATTATTATCTTGATAATGCAATACTGTAATTTACATGCTGCAAAATACAGTACTTTCACGAATTGCGTGATAAATGTTGTCTAATTACTTCCCCCTCCCCATCTCCCTTCATTCGTTTTGCTTCTGAGATGATAAGAATCCAGTTGTCAGTGGTGGGTCGAGTGCTCTCTCTCAGAATCTGTGGGGCAAGGACAAAATTTAGGACAGTCCCTGGTCCTTTGGCTTTGTCTCATTGGATAAGCAAAGCAGATGCCATCCTGCGCTGGAATATGAAAGGGCATCTTGCGGAAGGTCTCTAGGGGGCTGCGTTTCATTGGAAATGCCTCAAGTATTCTACAAATGAGAGTGAGGGGCCTACTGTTATGGTGGCACTTTAGCCAGAAATGACCGTTCTATTTCTGAGCAGCCCCTTCAATTCCCCTTGCTCCCCTCCAGGCTACAGCACCATCATTTTCGGTGGGAAGCAAGTGTAAATAACTCTCCCACCGCTGATGCCACTTAGCTGGCTGCAAATTGATGTGGATAGCTCTTTAGCTTTGGAGGCTATGCCTTTCACCTTCACAGCTCTGGGCATTCATTGGCCTGCAGCTTCGGAGCCTGAGATAAATTCTTAAGTAGAGCTTAGCTCTCTGCATTGCAACACATCAGAACTCAGCCAGTGGACAGAAATTTCAAACATTTTTGGAAATGTACACCTTGTCAGTCTCCGAGGGCAATGATTTCAAGAAATTATGCCATCTCCGCCCACCTTTGCATACTAAGGCTAAACACCCAGAGCCATTTCTAACTCCAGCTAAAGTGCTGAAGGTCAGAGAAGTCAAGATGAGCAGAGCTTTGTGCATGTTTCCCATTATTATGCTAATCATATGCATGGTCTTTCTGCACTTACACATCCATTTTAAAGGCCCCCAAAAATACATCAGAGTTTTAAACAATGCTAATATTGTAATAAAACAGTGGCAAATGACTAAAATTTCAAGTAAAGATTCCCATTTTGCCTTTGGCTCGTGACATTTGGGAGAAGAAAGTAAAGATAGGATCTAAAATGTGGTTTTTAAATTCTGTTAACTCTTTTTTGTTTTGTTTTGTGTTTGTTTCCTGACTTTGGTGTTCATACCATAACATTCCTAACAGTCTGTTTTTCCACTGTAAGCTTTCTCATGATTTGGGTGGATGTTTGAAAAAAATGTTTAGGATATACATTGACACGTTTCCTATGAACCTGTCTTGTGCCTTTGAAGAGAGTGACACTATTTATGTAGAGTTTGCTGATTTTGTGAGCGACTCCAAATCAATCATGGTTTTTCCACTCAGTGTTTGCAAAATAATTTTGAGTAAACTTGCTTGCCTGCTTTGGATGAAAACATTCCAACTAATTTAACCTCTTCTCATCCTTTTAATAGTGTAACTTGTTATTCATTTTTAATTTTCTTTGCTAACATCTATAAATTAATTCAATCAAACAGCTTTTATTCAGTCTGTGCTATCCTAGGCATTTACTATATGAAAAGCATAAGAAATTGAGGAGTCCTATCAACAACACATGGCAATACCATGCAATGTGTGCCACGCCCCTGATAGGAAAAAATAATGCTAAGAGAATGCTCTAGAGCGCAACAGCACAGGGATTAGTTCTGTCACACTGGAGAGGAAGGGACTGGAAAGCTTCCTGGAGGAGGGCCCAAGGGGCAGAAGGAAGGAAGAGCATGGGCGAAGCCACAGGCCATCCTGGGGGCTGGCGGGCGTGGGCAGACCGAGGCCCCAATGCTCGGCTGCCATGTAGGGTGTGTTAGGAAATGAGGCTAGTGAGTGGCGTGGGGACCAGTGGAAAAAGGATTTGAATGATCAGCTCTGAGTTCTAGAAACATAAAGTGAGTACCATCACTGATTTTCTTAACCATCCCTCAAATGCTACAGCACGCAGTCATTAGCTATACCAGTAATATTGTCAGTTAAACTGTCCCATTCCATTACTGTGCCTAACAGCTCCTCAGACGAAGAGAAAGCTTAATACGTCGTGTTTCTTTTCCCTTCTCCCCTCAGCCCTGGCACTGTGCTGAGTTCATACTCCTCATTCAGCAAATAGTTTAAAAGAATTGACTCTCACGTGTTCATTGTCTCTAGAGCACAGGATACAGCCAGCCACCGGCCCTTTGTGTAGGCTGTCTGGGTATCCTCAGGTTTGCTACATTAAGAAAATTCTCCACATCTGGAATCACAATTCTGGATGAAAGCGTGTTTTTAGAAAGCCTAATGGAAAGGAAGAGCACGTGGCTGGCCTAACATAAGATCCTTCAGCATGGAGCTATTTGCCGGGGAATTGGCTGTCTCTGGATGTAGAGTACAGAACCCTCATGGATTTGGCATTTGTCCTGGGATCCAAAGCCATGAGAGGGGGCGCCATGAGCTAACAGGGAGAAGGATGGTCTAAGCCTCAGTGTGGTGAACTAGGCCATGCAGGAGCTGGCCTTGCCATTCCCTCCGGCCACGTTTATTCTTGCCTCCGCCACGTTGCACGTTTCCCTGTGATGACACCAACCAGACTGGCCTGGGCTGCCCTGCGCAGCTGGGAAGTCTTATCTCACCCCACCTTATTCTACTCTTTCCCTTCCACCCACCACACCATTGTCTCGTGGAGCACTGGGCTGGCCCTTACTCAGTCTCTAACAACCCCCGAGTTACCATTTGTTCTCCAATCTTGATGGACCAGGTCACCCGAACTGCAGCACGCCTGGCACACCTCTGTAAGAATATTCAATTTTAGTAAATTGCATTTTATCTCAGTGCTTGTTCTCCTCTGGAATTTTCTCTGAGAGCCTCATGTACTGGGCCAGGCTAGGGTGAGACCAGTGACGCTGTGTCCTGGGGCACACATGTGAGGGGCAATAAGAACCCTCTGTTATCAAAAGAAATAATATTTTAATGTAATATTTAAAAAATCAAAACTAATACAAAAAATCCATGGTGAGCAATAGATCGGCATTTTAAATAAAAACAGAATACATGTTACTGATTTTCCTTTTAGCCTCAGGCTGCAATATGGCTTGACATAGCTCTGTTACTGATCCTGTCTTTGTTTAAAATGTTGATATGTTGTTCATCACTGATTTTTGCATAAATTTTGGTTTTTTAAAATATGGCATTACAGAATTACTTATCTGATCAGAAAGGGTTATTTTGTATCCTGTTAAATGTGCCCATGGATAAGGCCTCACTTGCCTTACCCTAGCACTGGCTGCGGTGCTGGGACCGTGTCTTATTCTCATTGATACCTCAAGCTTGGCACAAGGCCTCACCTGTGATAGGTGCTTATTAAATGTTTCTACATCTACTGCTAGATTCAATTGAGAATGAGCTTCAGAGCATGGGCATGTGAATTTGTGAATTTTACTCTAAGCTGCAGCCTTATTATCAACACTCCTAATTCAAATTCAATTTCCTCCCCCAGTATAATCTCAGTGGTTGAGAAAACTGTTCAGTGTGGAAAGGAAAACTGACTCCTGGGCCTCATCCTAAGTAGCTGACACTGATTTAAGGGAATATTCCAGATCCACTGATTTCCTTTAAGGTATATATTAAGTACCTACTACATGCCAGGGACTTCCCCGGGCATCATCCCTGTTCTCCTGGAGCTTATTATAGCCTGGAAAGGGAGAAGAGTAAATTGATGATGCAAGAAATCATAAAAACATGTACAAGATAAAGAAGGAATCCAGACGAGCAGGCGATCCCAAACATACATACAACTGCTCCCCCGGCTTGCCTTTTGCTCCGATAGCCAAAGATCGTAAAATAAAGATAAGTTTTCTTTCCTATTTGCCCATCGAAAATTGTTACTTACTTTGGGTGAAAGGATATTTGCAAGGCTACTTTTATGATATACAGCTACTTTCACCTCGAGTCAAAGCATTTTAGAGATCAATTTTCACAGCGCCAGTAAAAGACAAGGGATATATATCTGTTAGTTGCCCTGAATTTCACTTCTGACAGTGATTGAAATGGCTACGACCACCTCTACCCCAACACATTCCCACTCGACACCAGTTACCTGAAAAATGACTGTAGATTATCAAAGCCAAGTGTAGCTTCCAGGAACGCCAAAGGCTACACAATTTGACGCTTGCCTCACTGGAATGGAGTCTGGACCACATCTTGTTAACATATGTATGAGGCTGTCGTAAAGGAGAAGAGGAAAAGCCGTACTGAGAATTAAACATGTAATAACTATTTCATTTTTCATATATGTGTATCTTGCCCTGTGCTTGAGCCCAGGGACTTTGTTTTCAATTAGGGTTCAAGAAATGTTTATTAAGCACATACTATGAACTAGCACTGTGCCAGAGGCGTGCGAGACACAAAGATATATTAGATACGGTCTCTGCCCTTGAGGAGATTGTAGTAATATGCAGAGAGGGAGTGAGCAGGAGGGTCCCCCAGTCACAGGGGTCAGTACGCATGTCCCCAGGTGCTTTTGTGTGGCCTGCCCATGAGCAGGTGGGCTCTGGGGTCAGGCTGCCTGTATGGCCTTGGGCAGATTGCTTTCCCTCTTTATTGCTCCGTTTCCTCTTCTCTAAAATGACAGTAATATTTCCTTAACTCATATGTTTGTTGTAAGAATTAAATGAGTTAGCCTGTGTAAAGCACTCAGGACAGTGTTGAGCACACAATAGGCCCTCAATAAATATTAGCTCTCATTACTACCATAATGTCATAATGAGAGGATCATGTGCAGGCTTCTGCGAAAGCACAAAGGAGAGTCACTTTTTAAAATCTGGATGGAGTCCCTGAAGAAAATGACATCTGAGCTGAGTCTGGAAGAATTCCTCCGTGTTATCCAGTGGCAGAGGGAAGCGAAGGGTGCTCGGAGGAAACAGCGTGTGCCAAGTCACCAAAGAATGAAAACACTTGGTGCAGGGAAGGAAGTGGGGAGGAGGGAACTTTCTGGAGGCCGAAGAAGTGCAGGCCTGCATCAGACACAGTGAACCACAGCATAAAGAAACAGGAGGGCTCTGTCCTGGCGGGCAGAGGAGATCGACTCACCAGGGCAGAGGGAGTCAGAGAGACGTGAGGCTTTGGTGTTGAGTGGCTGTGGATGTCACCTGGGAAGGGAGTGAGACTTTGAGATAGACGGGCAAAGTAATCCCTGTACCACTCTCAGCATTTAAAACAGTGCCCTGCACTGAATAAATATTGCATCAGTTGATTTGACAATCCGTTGATTATTGCTTCTGTGTTATTTATAAGGTCTGCCACTTTCCTACAGATGAAACATTGGCTTCATTGAAGTTTTAGTGCAATTGTTCATTGGCGACAACAAGTTCTCCCATGATTTTCCTACTTCATTCCTAATTTATTCCTGTGCCACAACCCCACATCTTTGTTATTGAAATACTTATCTTGGAATACAGTTGATTCCGTTCTTCCCCAAAAAAGTCATTTCTAGAAAATTAGTAATAGGTTTAGTATAAAAGTACAAATTTTAAAAAGCTCCCTGTCAAAGAGCTAAAGCAGGGGAGGTGGAGGGCTGTTTCGTGGGTGCTACCAAGGCATGGGCTCATGGCTGGATAACAAGAGTCACTTCCTTTCCAAATCAAAAGTATCTTTGATATTGTCCCATTGTATTTGTCAAACACATTCAGGACACCCTGTCTACAAATTGCGAAGTTTGTCTCAAATTAGATAGTTTTAATCAGCTTTCTCTTTCTGTCCACAATGTCTAAGTAATACCAAATTTGGGAATAGCATTTTAATTATGCTATCATTATTAAGGCAGCAGGTGGCTTTTAATGAGATCTTGAAACAGAACTGTTTCCTCTATGTCCAATCAAAATCCACACTTTGGTGCCTTGACAGAAAACAGTGAGCTGTTTTTCTCAGTTCTGGGGAGTTGCATCAATGAACATTGTGATTGTTCTAAAAACTGAAGTTTCAGATTGAACCTGTTTTTGTGTTTTACATGATGAGGAAATATTGCTTTATGGAAATAAACAATAACTACACTGGCCCCAAATAAAAAGAAATTCATGCAAATTAGCCCAAATCTAGTGTGAACAATTAATTCTGAGCTACTACTAAGAAGTTCTATTTTTCAACTCTCGAACAGTTTTACTGAGAGAAAACTGAAAGTCTGTGAAAATGCATACACTTATTCAGCATGAAAGAGAGTTCTAGCAGTAAGGACTTTTAACAATTTAGCTGAGCAAAGAGCTGCTGTTACCTTTTTAAACCCAAATAGATCTGTCAGATTTTTTTGTTACTTTTGTTGCATATATAGTTCAGCAAGTTCAGTAAAGTTTCCCAGAAATTACATTTTCTGTATTTTGAAAAGCTTAATGGTTTGGAAGTAAAAACCCAGATTTTTCCACCAGAGGAATAATTGCTCAGATTACAAATTGTTTTCTTAAAGTTCAGCATTAAAGCCTCCACATATGGGTGTGGAGTAAACAGATGTCTATTTATCACACATATAGAGAGGCTTCTTATACTGCAAAATATTAATATTAAGAATTTTTGCTGACATTTTAATTCTTCTTTTATTCTCCACCTACCTGTTGCTTATAGATGAATCAAATGATTTACTGAATGAGAAAATCTAGACTTCTGTGCTTCCAATGGCAAACCGTAAATTAGATTTAAACTCTTCAACACAAGGATCTTCCCTTCCCATCTCATTTACCGTTCACTGCATTTAGTGTAGTTGCTTAGATTTCTGTTGATTTAACTTGCTATAGAAAGAAAAAGTAAAAAATAAGTGACATGTTGGCTCCCCTAACAACTCATGTTAACTTAGGTTCTAGGATTTAAGGGAATCACAGCACCTCCTTGAGTACCCAGCAGTGAGGACTTGACAGTCTTCAAATCCATTCCTATGGTGTAGGGCCAAATGAGTGACAACTGAAGCTAGTCCCCAAATGACTAAGAGTGTCTGGGGCATGAATTCCTTGAATCCCAACAGTTTGACTAGTTCCTTTTTCCCTGCCTTGCCCTGGCATTTGTTTGAACCAATACCCTATCTCGTAAAAACCAGCAAGAGAGGTCCAACAGGCACCAGTGTCAGGTAGGAGTGAACATTTAAGAGCTCTGGGAAGTATTTCAGTGGGGACAGGTAGAGGAGGCATGCGGTAGGTATCTAGGCACTGTGGACTTGATTCTAGGGGCAGTGGGCACACACTCAGTATTTAAAGTGGCACAGTGACATAAGCAAATCTGTATTTGAAAATTAATTTGAGCAAGATTGAAAACAAGGAGATGATGTCACAGTGCTGGGAGAAATGCAGGGAACGTGTGCTAGGAAACAATGACAGTGAAAAAAATGAGAGATTTAAAAAATGCAGAACTAAGCCAAATTGGCAATGGATTCATTAGCAGTGGGGACAGAGTAGAATCGAGGGTCACTCGAGCCACTTTGTGGATGGGGATGTCTGCATCTTTACTTGGGAGCAGAATGAAAAATTTGCAGCAGAAGCAAAATTTTACCACATCAAAAAGGAGGCAAAAAGGAAAAATCTCAGAAAAGTAAATTCTTAAAAGATAGGGGACCATACCCTACTTACGTGGTATTCCCGTGGATACATGGTGAGTGGTCAGTAAAATTCAGATGTTCTCTCCGTATTTATTTCTTTCCCAGTGGGTATTGCCAATTTTCCTATTCTATCTCTCTCTCTTTTTGTATTTTAAATTACATATTGTTTTCCTGAACAAGGATTTAGCACATAATAAAAATTCTATTAAAATAAATTGGTGCATAAGTAACTTATGCATTAAGATACAAATTTTCTGTCCGATAGTGTAATAATCCTAATATTTTACATCATACCTCACTTGTTGGGTGGTGATCTGAGAAGAATTGCCAATTCTTTATATGATGTAGGTACTATTTCTTTTTCTATAACTCTCACACCCAGATGTCACAATCAGGGTGACTGAAGACATTTCAACAATGAAGCTATGTAAAGATTTTAAAAGATATAGTTCTTTGTAGTATAATTTTAATGACAGCATTACCAATAAATTACTATCATTATTAAAAAAGAAAGAATATTAGCTCACTTTATTTGAATGTGGTAGAAAAACATAATTCTTAACACTGTGAGTGATATTATTAACATTTTAAACAAAAGTTATAGTCTTTCTTTTAAATATATTATTATAAGTCTGTTTCATTTTTAGATTTTCAGGAATCAATATTAAAACTGTCCATTTCCCTCTATTTCACAATGAAAGTAAATTAAAAGATAGGATTTGATCAGCATAAATTTGCTTTACAGAAAATTATTAGAATGCTTCTGTGCCAATGGTAAGAAATATTGAAATGCCTATGATTATGACAGCCATTATATGATTTGTATTTTAAAGGCATGTAATAAAATGAGGCTTTTCTGTATCTCCTTTATAATAATTCATTCATTGTTTCCTTCATTCACTCTTCCCTGCTTGTTCATTCTTTCATTCATTCAAGAAATATTTATTATCTACTATGTGCAGACATTTCTGGCTACCTAATATACATTCCCCCTCGTAAGAGCCCCCTGATTTCCTTGTGGGGCATTAACTTCCCTCTACTGTTTGAAACATTGGGTGGCAAATCAAAGTAGTTCTGTCCTACTGTAGAAGCCAAAGGGCTCCACAGAGACTTTCTCCATATCTTTCCTATCACCACCCTGGAGCATCCACAGTGCAGGTGTATGACTTAAACTTGGTCAATCAGACACTCTCTCCTGGAGTGGTAAGCTTTGAAGAGAGTGACATACGCACAGAAAATTGACTGTAACGGGTCCCTTCATTCCAATGTTGGTGGCAGGGAGCGAGAGGGGAGGGGGTCTTTGAGCATTCCTGCTTCTGAAACCTTCTAGTGCTTCTTAATTCCTACCAATTCCAAATTCTCTTTCTGCCTTTTTTTTTGGCCTGTGAGTCCCTTCTTCTAATAACTTTCCCTTTTTTCTTAATTTAACTAGAATTTATTTCTGATACTTGCAATCAAAGAACCCAAGCTAATAATCACAAACTCTGCCTTTGAGAGGCTTGTCATCTAGTAAACATAATAGATTTTCATATCAGAATACTTTTTGAATGACAATGATATGATGTCCCTTCAGCAATCTATTTTTCCAGCCACCAGCATTCCAGACTTGTCAAATGCCCAGGAGTGGACGACGTCCCATTTGCTCCGTGCACAGTAGGCATCGAGCAGGGTAGTTCTGAGTTGCTCTGTGCCTCAGGTGCATGGATGGGTAACACGAAACAAGAATCGCGCCATCCACATAGCAGTGGTCAGGGCTGATGTGAACAATAACTTTAGATCTCTCCTGGTGCTAAGCAATCGATGGCAGAAGTAATCTACTGCCACAAAGACCAACTCTAACCACTCAACAAGTTAATGGGAAGGTCAATTTAATTTTTTTTTTTTTACCAAAAAAGCCTACTTTACATTATTTTTGGCATTTGATTACGTTAAAAGCAGGTTTAAATCAAAGAAACCAAGGCATTCAATACAATTTAATGAGAAATACATCTATTACAGTGTATAGTTTCAATGCTTTGAAAAAATAAGGAAGAATAAATTTAACTTTTTTCTATATGAATATAACTAGACTGCTTTCATATGCAGCCTCTGCACTAAAGTTGAAAGAGATTTTATGCACAGATGCCAATAATGGTTTTAAACAATATAAATACTTGCTTAAAGATGGATACTAATGCTCTCTTTGGAACTATTGTGGTCTATCAGGTCAATAATACTCATTTAAAAAACTCTCCAAAAGTGTTTTCATACAATAGCCGCTGAAGATAATGAAAGGGCCATTACGGTCTGCTGAGTCAATAATCTCTGTTTTTAATACATGCTCCAAAATTCATTTCCTTTTCTATGTCAACGTCTGTTTAAACTCTTTCAATTAATTATTGTTAAGAGGAGGAGTTGTAATTGGTTTGAACTTTCTCTTTAACTGTTATTCATCACTCAGTTTTTCAAGCCAGTTCCTTATCCTGATATGCTAAGCTACGTTATTTACCAATAGCTTAAAGCAGTGGAACATGGCAAAAACCGTATGTTAGAGTGAAGCAAGAATAAAAATTTGTGCAAAAAAACCAAGAACCCCTTCTATAGCAATAACTTGGAAAAATTGGGCAAAAGCTAGTTTGTGCGCTCAACTGGCCAGGTTGTTGCAGATAATTTCAAGTTTTCTGGATATTTTTAAAAACTTAGTTTTATCAAATGGTTATATCAGAAATGTTAAATCTGACCCAACCAATAAAAGCATGACCAATGGGCTCAAAATACCCTGTTTTGAGCTATAATTTCACATTATTTGATTTGTGAAACTAAGAAACAGTTTAATGTTTAAAATATAGATATTTTAAGTATGGTTTGTGTATTTAGATTCTGACGATTGAGACTGAAATTGCTTATACTGTTCCAGAAACTGTGCCACGGTTGTAAGGGCTAAATTGTTAAATTTATTCTGGAGTGAAGCACTGACGATTTGAAATAAGGTTACATTTATTTTTTAAACATCTTGTTTGTATGTATGTATGCATGATTTGAAGTGTTGGTATTCTGTAATTTAACTGTATGATTTTATGCCTCCTGCACTCTGGATGCTCATGAAAATGAGACGCCTGTTCTCCTTGCCTCTCTGCTGCACACTGTTTCAATAAATATTTTCTTCCTCTTCCTCTCTCTTGTAGTTTTGTGAAAATATCTTTTAGCTTAATTATTTAACCTTGGTTTATTTGACTGAGTGGAGACAGGCTAGCATTTCTGCCTAGCTCTGGTATTTGAATCTGGCAGGGTTCACAATTTCAATTAAGCTGGATTTTCTAACCTGCTGATCTTCGTCCGCTGGCTGCAGTGAGATCCTAACAGGGCAGCCGCTGGTGCCATGAGAGATCACACGGCTGTGTGGGTGAGAAACAGAAGCGGGACCCTGGAGCCACCTGAGCCTTTAGCATGAGGGGAAATGATGTGGCCTCGAGAGAGGGGGTGTGGGCAGGGGTGGGTGCCAGGATTGGCCTCAAGGCAAATTCTGACTTCATAGCCTTATGCCCTGGTTGGCACCACCACACTTATCTTACAAAACCTACATTCCACTTGGCAAGACTAATCTGAAATCAGAGACTCTGTCGTCATTCATTCATTCATTCAGTAAAGATGTAGGGAGTACCTATGATACGCCACGCCCTAAGAGCTTGGGAAAAAACAGTGAGCCAAAATAATAGTGACTAGACCCAGCCTCTGCCTCATGGAGCTTCAGGAGAGAGATGTTTATCAAAATATCATAGAATATGAAATTACAACCATGATAGGAAGAGTTAGTAGATAGAAGAGTTGACCTGGTCAGGAAAGGCTGTCCCTAGGAAACGAGTTTGGGTGAGAGCTGAAGGATTACAAAAAGCTAATAGTGATAGTATTAATGCTAGTACTGCTAGTGACGGCAGATAACCTTTACTCCACGTTCATTATATGTTGTGGGTGTTGTAATAATAATGCCGTAACGTGGTAATGTAATAACTCAATCCACATAGCCACGCTGTAAAGTAGGTATTGTAGTCAGTCAGCTTCATGCTACACAGGGAAAAACCTGGGATACAGAGAAGTTAAGTGACGTCCCTAAGATAGGTCATAAGGGAGGAAGTGGAATTTGAGTCAACCTGATCTAGCTCCAGAGTTTTTGCTCTTAACCATAACACTTGAACCTTCTTAGTAAACACAATCTGGAATTCTAGATCCTCTGCCACTAGAAAATAATTGTAATAGTGAATACTCATAAAGTATTTTCTATTTGCCAGACAGTGTCCCAAGCTTCTGATATGTTAGCTCATTTAATCCTCCAAGTAATTCTTTGAGATAGATTCTATTATTACCTCTATTCTACCAGAGAGGAAACTGCAAACTGCCTCCAGTTCTTGCTTGAATCTCTTTGCTGTTGGGCCTAGCGATAAGTAGACAGTAGGCTGAAGTGCAGGACCCTTCTAACCATGCCATGAGAGGTAGATTAGGATTAGGTGGTTCTGGGAAAATTTTGTTTCCATATTGTAAATATGTGTACAATCTCATCATGAATAATAGGAATTGGTTACAAAGCATAAACTTGGGAACATAGCCACCGATTAAAAATGTTACCCTGTAATTCACTGAAAATCATTTAATTGTACACTTAAAATGGAGCGTTGGTTGTACGTAGGTACAGTTGGAGTACCATGTATGTACTCTCTGGACTACTTTGACAGAGTAGGTTTTGAATGTAACAAGGTAAGTCAACTTGAGTTGTAATATATTTTGGGAAATCAGCCCACTACAAATTGCGAATGTAAACATTGTATTGTAAATGTTTTGTAGTTTTCCCCAATAAAATTTTTGGGAAAAAAAAATGTTACCCTGTAGACCAGCCTATTGAATAGATAGGTAAGGAGAAAAATATTTATATATATAAATTAATCCAAAGAGGATCCACTGTTGCCAAAATTCGGACATTCCCTGAATCTGGGCAAAGGATTTTGAGATAAATCTACAAAAAAATGAAATGATTTTTGAAATATTTGGCATGTCGTATTATCTCAAGACATTTGCAAACAAATTTGGCTTATAAGTATTATAGTGGCATATCAACCAAAAGCACTAGCTATGGGCAAGATGGCCATTTGGTTTTCTATAGAATTAAATAAGATGTGTTATCTACACTGTTAGGATATAAAACAGAAATATTTTATTAGTTAATATTTGTGTTTGCAATGGCATATTGCTGTACATAATTTCAAAACAACCAGAGACAACACACATAATACTGTATTTTCTTCTAATATTATTATATTATTCCAATATATTCTAGCTACTATTAGATTTGCATGCTTTTTAAAACAGCATGACACGCTTGTCATGAAAGGTTACTATATGACATCAGTGGGTCAGCATAAGTGAGAAAAACAGAATATTACCAAGAGACTAATGGAGCCTTATTTGGCACAATTACTCTATAGTGGTCTTCATGCAGTTAAGATGTTCTAGTTCTTGATGATTTAAGATTCAACATTCATAATCTGTTAGGTTAAATCTTCTGGCATCAGCTGGTTCTTATCTCCTGTGAGACCAAATGGAGCCATGCAATAGAAAAAAAAAACATTTTCTGTGAATCCAAACCTCAGGTTGGTGTAAATCTGTTTATAGATGGCCTCAACAAGTGTGCAGGAAATGGATGTCTCTCCTGATCTGGGACTGAGGCTGGAGCTGGTGAGCCACAAGTTCAGAAGCTCCAACTTCAGCAGGAGATCCTGGACCAAGCTCCCCTAAAAAGGAGAGGGGAGAGTTTCCTCTAACTACAAAAAGAAGGGGTTTGGCTCTATCTATATGAAATTCAAATCCAGATTTTTCAGCAGTGAAATTTCTAACTACAGTGACTATTCCTATTCTGGACTTCCCTTACTCAGTTTCTATAGGATCCAGATCCTGAAACAAGAAGTTAGGAAAATCTGAGTTAACAGGCATGTGTACAGTACAAGTGCTTGTATGGAGTCCTGTGAGAGACATTATGGTCTCTTTAAATGTTATACTTAAATCTGGAGATGGGTTACTTCGCAGTTGACAAATATCTTGAAAGCTTTTTGACAACTTTCTGAGTTCTTTCGGTGAATTTCAGGTCCCTCTGTTATAAGACAGGGGTCATCCCAAACTCTAAATCCCACTCTTGTTGTCACTGGCTCAAGGTCCTTCACAGATGACAGGTAGTTCTTGGTACACATTGGAGGAATGAATGCAGATATATTTGGACTTGACTTGGCTTCCAAAAGAGAAATGAGGGCACACAGAAATTAAAGCAATTAGCAAAAAATGTTAATTTTTAGTATGTACATTAATAGAAACCCTCATCAATATTTTCTTCATGAATAGCATGTAAATTGTATTTTTCCATCATATTGGATTATTTCTAGGTTTTTGAAAAGTCATGTTAAAAATATCATTTTAAAACCAGTCGCAAAAATGTTGTAAAGACCTGTCATCTCAGCTAGAATTTATGAAACAAGCTCCCTCCTCTAAGTGACGGATGTAAGAAATTCACAGAGCTTACTTAGATCATGTGGAAATCCAAGCCCAGTATTTCTATCACGAGAGACATCTTTCTTTCTTCTCCTTGCACCATGCTTGGTCATGGACAATGAGATTTATAGTGGCAGGGAGACATGCATGTTCGCCTTTCCCAGAGAAAAGTCTCACTAATATTTTGTCCATCATTCATCTTGACTATTCTGATTTTCCCCTGGTTGATTTTCCTCATCTCGGTTATGAAGGTTTCTGCCCAATTTTACTTTCTTCTTCTTTTTTTTTTTGATCAGTTCTGAATAAAGGCTATGAATTTCCCTAGCACTGTCTTTTTTTGAGGGAGTGTTTCCTCCTCAAATGCTGAGGACAGGCCATTTGTATTTTGGTTATGAAGCAACAATTTTTCTTCAATAGAATTGTCTTTTCCATTAAGAGAAGCAAAACCTAGCTCCTTTCCATCCCACTCACATTTTAAAAAAGAAACACTTTAACATAGATCTACTGATAGTTGAATTACAGTAAGCCACGCATGTAACAAAAGAATCCATGGGATTTACTGAGCCAGTAGTTCGTATTTTACTCAATATTCTGAAAAGCAAGAACTGGAAGCCGCACATGGAGCTTTGTTTTATAATAATGATACTGGGGTTGTTTATGAGGGTCATGTTTGTATTACATACTCTTTCATGCTCATAAGTCAGAGGGGAATAGTAGCACCATCGACTCATCAACTTTTTTATAATAATTCTTTGAAACAAATCCCTCTGGAAAAATGAATATTAATAATTAGACAATATCCAATTAGGGGCCATAGGCCAGAGCTAATCCCTCAACTAAAAAATCCACAAAGCACATGTAATAGTAGAAACTTAAGTTAACAAACCCTATTAACATAAAATTAATGATAATAGTACAGTGTGAGAGATTTCAGCCTCCTCCAACTAAGAGCCTATTGACATAGTTTTTTTTTCTTTTCCTTAGGAATTCATTTTCAGCATAAGACTTTAATATTGCCCTTTGAAACAAACATATAATTTTCATTTTACATAGTTTAGGAACCCACATTTTGATCAATCTTTAAATATGAGCCTTTTTCCTCTCAAATTAAAACCACGTCTAAGCTTATATTTTATTTCAACAGAGAAATAATGGGGTCTCCAACAAACTACGTGAGGAATTGCTCCACTTCTGACTCACTTAGAAGTGCCACACAGTTTCTCATAATAATTTACATTTCTATTGATTTATCAACTTACTAAAGGCTTGTATGTTTATCATCACAGCAGTCCGTAGCTGGTAGTTAGGAACTCCATGTTACAGAAAAGACAATGGTGGCTCTGATTGGTTAAATGAGTCATCAGTAAAGATCAGCTGATTGAGTTCTGGGTGGCCGTGTGAGCCCTGAGCTGACATGGTCTCTCCCTGGACATCCAGCTCCATGACTTCATCTGCTGCCAGGTACCAGGGACCTAACGAGGATCCCGACAGCTTTGGTCCCTCATCGTGACCCCTGGCCCAGACAAATGGAAGGAAAATATAGGAGAAGTAAGGAAAATAAAGTCAGTTTCCTTAAACCCAATCCAATGTTCCTTTTGGATCTAGTCTAGAGATATTCTTAACTCTTTCACGATAAAATATTTTCATATCATTCTCCTTTATTTTGCTGGAACCTTTGCAGGACATCGGGGACAAATCTAAAAAATACTTATTTTATATATCTTTCCTGGAAACACATCAACCTGGAAAAACATAAACCCACTCCATATTCCATTTTACACGTGTAAATAAAATTGACCAAATGCTACCGGCGAGAAAGGTAATCATTTAGCCTCTGAACAATACCAGGAAAAGGGCTCCCAATGTATTAAATTATACAGTACACCGAAGTAGACACAGGCAAGAATAATCTACAAACTGTTCCCTTTATGTATAATTCAGCACACAGATGCTTTTCATCTCACTAAATCAGAATTCAATCAGAAGTGCTAAAGTTTCATTATTAACCAAATTTCTCCCCAGTAAAATGCTCGTGCTACTTTTCAGTTCCACAAGTTAGAGATTCTTTTCATGGACACATTTGATTGTGCTTGATCTTTTTTTTCCTTAAAAGTTCCTAGAAGACAAAGTTCTATGGGATGCGATGTCACACTTTTCGACTGGTCCTGCCTTTCTGAAATCAGAAAGTCTGTTCATTTTAGTTGTTTCCAAACTAGGGACAAAGAGAGAGGAGAAATAATTTTATCTTTTATCCCTCCCATCTATATTCCCATACAGTTTCATAAAATGTTTATTTTAGGCAATTCAAAAATTTAACCTCCATTGTTTGAAAAATACAGATTTAAAACAACAAAGAAACCCCAGGTTTAGCCCATTCCACTGGCAAAGCTTAAGAAGAATGATAATGCTCCACGTCGGTGAGGGTGTGGAGAAACGGGCGTAATTTTACACAGCTGGCAGGGTTTTTGGAATTGGTACAGCCTATCTCTAGAGCAATTTAGCAACATCTGTCAAAATATATTAAAATGCACCTAGCTTTTCCTAGGAATTAGTAAAGAAAATATTAGAGATGTGTATAAAGATATTTGTCCTGAGATTTTTCTTGCGCAGTTATTTACACTGAGCGAACTTAAAAAGTTCTTTCAATAATAGTGGATTAGTTGAGTAAATTGTGGTACACCTAGATTATACAAAAAAACACGCCGTACAAGAGTGATGAGAAAACGTTCAATTTTCTTATGTAGCGTTTTTGAGTGAAAAAAGGAGTCTGGGGAACAGTGTGCTTAGTGGGTCGCTACACAACTCCATTGAGATCCATTTCTGGAAAGAAACACACCAACATTTTGTCTGTGGTTTAATCTGTGTAGTGGATTTCAGATAGTTTATTTCTTTCTTTTCTTTATTTCTCTTATTCTCTTCTTTCTCTCCTCTTTCCTTCCCTCCCTCTCATCTTTTCATTCATTCCTCATGGTTGTTAGAAAATTTGGAATAAGCAAAAATGATTTCTGAGTATTGTTTCGGACATACCTTTCTGAGTAACTGATTTTAGCTTTTCATTGCCTTTGAGTTATTTTACAACTATGTAAATTGTGGAAAGCTGAGAACAATGCAAAAATTATTTTTTGTCTTTACATACACAATTCTGTTCAGTGGAGGTTCAGTTGTCAGCCTTCCTGTGGGCAAAACCAGGTTCATGTGCATTTTAAAATTCATCTCAACATCCCTTCATATAAATTTGTGCTTCTTTGACTACTTCTTTGAACACCGAGAAGTCATCATTTCTGATTCCCTCATATAATTAATAGACTGAATAAAATATTTGACAAGTGTTCATTTTGTATCTATATGAAAGTCATGATTTTGCCTTTTTTGAAAATTCCCCTATAACATTGGTTTCCTACTTTTATAAATTACACATGTGTTACTTTTTTATTAGAAAAGCAAAACAACAGTAAATGTGATTTAAAAAGTATATTGTATTACAAGCCCATATTACTGTGTCAAAGTGGCATTTTTATAAAACCTCTCACATCAAATTTTCTTAATACCTCTACAAATAAGTTTAATCATTTATTAAACACATGGCATTTTCAGACCAATATGCTATCAATATATCGGAGGGTGTATAAAAATGAATAAGACTGTGGCCATAATGGTAAACATCTTATAATATCTACTATTTTCATACTAAATATCAAAATATCTAATATTTCATTATTAAATATTCAAAAATATCAACTATATCAATGTCCATTTTTTCAAAATGGCATTGGCCATTGGTGGCTTGATTCCCACAAGGCAGAAGCAATGCATGGTCGAGAAAGAACAGAGGCTGCTTTGGGCAGGGAAGTTGTTGATTTACCGAATAGGCACTAGCAGGTTCATATAGTTTTACATATTCACAAAAGGATATTTGCCTTTAGAATCTGGCCATTAAAATATAGTCTATAATAGAATGAAGAGTTAGATATGGTGATTATAAAAAAAATAAGATACCTGACTTTGGATGGGCAAAGCAAATCAACTGTGATTATGCATTAAATATAATGCACATTTAGTTGGAGAAAATACTGGCCCTGGTCATTGCAGCATTTGTTTCCATAATAAATTATCTCTTATATGTACAAAATGAGTCTTTGTCTTTTTCCTTTTGTTAAAGTCCATAATATAGGAATACAGAGGGAAATGTTTTTGTTAGGTGTTTGGAGGACCTCCCTCCTCATTCCCTTGGTTTTCATAAGAAGAAGTTTGCCCTACATTCTTCTAGCTTCTTGCCCCTCCCTTACTTTTTCCCTTGAAGATGTAGGGAGGGGAAGTTATGGATTGGCCAGTAGCATTAAGACAGTGGCTTTTCCTGCACGAGGAAGGGAGGAAGGAGACATCAGAAAGGTGATGGAGGGCTCTTGGCCTTCATCGGGATGACTGGCTGGACCCCACAGCCACAGCTCTGGGTGGGGGTGTGCTATGGTCTGGAAATTACCACTTCTTGGACAAAAGCACTGATTCTCTTCCTTGATCATAGAAGCTTGGATGCAAATTGCTGCCATCTGATTTCCAGGTGACATTTCTTCCAATTTATAAGGGCAAAAACAAGATCCCAGTCTAGGCATCACTATATATTCACAGCTCTTAGAAGTATCATTCCATAGTTCTCATGGATTATAGCACCTGGAGAGGTGCTATGGTTGAATGTGTCCCCCATAAGCATGTGTCGGAAACTTAATCCCCAATGCAACATTGTTAGGAGGTAGGGCCTAATGGGAGGTGTTTAGGTTATGAGGGCTCCACCCTCATGGATGGGTTAATGCCCTAAGGCTTGAGGCTGTGAGTTCAATCTCTCACTCTCTCTTTGCTCTTCAGCAAGGGGATGACCCAGCAAGAAGGCCTGTGCCACATGCCGACCTCTTAATCTTGGACTTCCCAGCCAGTAGATTTCTGTTTACCTTACATTATCATTCTATTATAGCAGCACAAAATGAGAAAATCAATATTAAGTAAGGGTGGAATCTTAATGCTTTTACATTATTAGATTAGTTAGTATCAATGTCTTCTGTTTTCTCAGCCCCATAAGTAACTATCTCTACTTGATTCAGCAAGATCTAGAAATAAATAATTAACAGTCATGTATCACAACAATATATTTTGTTTCCCAGACCAGTGCATTCCCTGATCTAGCTGATTTGAAGCACCAAGTCTATGAAGAAGGCCCCCCTCGATTGGAACGGCCTTCGGTTTTGATAGTGTATCATACCATAGACCTTGCTCTTTCGTAGCATCGGGTAGAAACAAAGCTCTTTCAGTTTCCCCAGCTCCAGCAGCAAGCATTTAAACCTTAGAGGTTTCCAAAATAAATATAAAATGTGTTCCACAGCAGGCAGAAAGACATCATCAGGGTTTTCAGAAACTTGCTCTTTGAACATCCTAAAATCCTCTGCCATCACTGCTCTGTGTTAGACATGTGAGCATTCGCTCGCTTTCCATTACAAGTTTTAGATGGCACTTTCTACTTCATCTGTCTCCCCATTCAACAATTGACCTCTCTACCTAGTACTTCCTAGTCAAATGTGAATTACGGCATTTGGTTTATTTCTTTTCAATACTTCTGTGTTTTTGAAATTTTTTCTACAATTTTGAATTTATATCCCATTTTATCAGTATAACATTTAATTTTGATATGTTTATAGTTTTCTTTATGAAAAAATAATACTTGAAACCATAGAAAACCTTGAAATTACTGAAAAGTGTTGGGAGGGGGAAAGGGGGAAAGTTATCTATATTTCTTCTTAATAGCTACGAACATTTTTGTGTATATTCTTATGAGTTTTTCTCCCTAAAGTTATAATATTTAAAAAAAATGTTTCCTCTAATAGTGCTATGTATAGATTTGGTGGAGGGAAGCAGACAATAACCAGAAAACAAATTGTGTAATGTGCAAAATAATATTACATTATGATTAGATTACCATGAAAATGAGCAGGGTTCATTAGCAGTTACGGAAGGAGGAGCTCTGTCTATCTATCTATTTACCTATCATCTATCAATCATCTGTCAATTACTATCAGCTATCTACCAATTAATCATATCTCTATCATCTATCTATCATCATCATCATCGTCATCGATCTCTACCTGTCTGTCTATCTATATGGGAACATGTATTTTCTGCTTTGTAATTTCTTTGAAATTCTTGTTTTTCCATTGAGGCAAGTGGAACTTTATTCCCTTCTAAGGGGAGAAGTAGGGCAAAATTTGAAACTATCCTAAAGTCATGGAATCATGGTTGGGTGACATCGGCCGGGTCAGCTTTCTACTGCGTGTCTTAGTTTCCTTGTCGGGTAAGACAGGACACAGGATGTTTTTCTCTGAATCAATGGTCCATGGAAGGATTTGAGGGGAGTACTAAAATAGTGCACTGTATTTTTTTATATTTGCCACTGCAAATATATGTAAATGAATGGTCTAAAGATTTCATTAAAGTCTCAAAAAATCTATAAACTCACAGTCAAGAACTACTGGATTTAATGTCCAATGCCCCCTTTTACTCCAACATTCTATGAAGTCTTTGCCATGGGATTTTGGAACTGGTGACATCCTGGAAATTTCACGATGTATCCGTGTTTCTGTTAACATCACATCTGGTATATTTGGATCAGTTCAGGTTTGGAGCAATATTTTAGAGTTTCAAGTAAATTTTACTTCTAGTGTTTTTTTTTTTTTGAAAACCTGCCTCTTCTCCCTGTTTTTTGGTCCTGTAATCTCTTAATAGCTGCAGATTTTCATTCTGTTCTTGCAGAGTGGGTTTACTTGTGCAGTTGTGCCTATGAATAAAAAAATCACATACACACATATACGCACTCGCAGTTCTGATGAATTCAAAAAGCAGGACTAAAAATGGCTGCACAATCATATGCTATGGTGTGGAATATAATAATTTTAATTACTGATCACAAAACAAATGAAGTATGTGTATGTTAGAAGATAAGAAATGAGAGACAGCTGTCTTAAATCTTACTAGAACAGGCAGGGCAAGTATAAACAAACAAACAAAGAGCAAACACAACCATGATGAAAGTAGCCCTGGTCTTCAGGGTGGTGCAGCAGACTCTTTGATTCTTTTATGTGCACATTATTTATTCTGAAAGGTAAATGTAGCCATCTCCTTGTAATTCACTCTTCCCAATGGAAAATGTAATCAATGGTAACTGTATTTACTTATGCAGAACTTTATACCCCATTGACATCCTCAAAATGAGTTTTCCAACATTCAGAAGGAAAACTCTCCAATATATGTCAAAGAGCTTAAAGTACCTTCCTACTGACGTGTATTACACACCAAAACCAACACTAGGTCAAAGAAAAACGTTTATGCTTCTTCACTGACGTGTCGTACGTGCCCATTCATTTTTTTTCTAATATTGAGTGCTGGCCTTGATTCTCCTTTCCTGAAATAGAAGAGAGCTCCAGGTTTTAGATGAAGAAAGAAAACTCATAGATTCATGTATTTTAGTGACAAGGAAGAAAAAGCTTCAAGATCTCAAGCTGGAAGCCTGCTGACTAATTGTATTTCCTAGCTCATTATGTTAGTAACTACAGTTCATTGCATGGACAAATACAACTCACCCTATAATCTATGTGCATGTCAAATTTCTGTAAGTTGATGCATATTTAAAACACTTTAAATGCTCCCTTGCTCAAACTCTGTGAGGGCAGGTGTTTGGTCTACCCTGTTCACTAGTGAGTTCCAAGTATTAGCACAGTGCCTGGCATCTATAGAGACCTTAATAGTAATTATTTGAATGAATAAAGTAAATGAATGGCTGAATAAATGAGTTAATTAATAAAGACACAATACTAGGAGATAGTGCTATTAATAGTTAAGACTTCCAGTGACTTCTTTAATTTTCACGTTGTATACATGTACATTTTCATCATATCAAGATATCAAAGCTCACTTCTATACTCTAGTCATTTTTTAATTATAGAACCCCTTTGCTCTCGTCTCAGTTTTGTTAATAGCTGCAATAAACTAAGGCTTTTGTGCCATATCTCTACAAAATTTTACTTTTTATTTTGATGTGGAATGACTGAGAAGTGTTTTTTTTTTTTTTTTTTTTTGGGTGGTGTTGTGTTTCTTGTTTTTTGCGGCTGAGCATGCCTGACATAGGATAATTTTGGTAAGCAGTGCTTATTTATTTTAATTTTTATCATTTTTTTTAACATGAGAAACCTTTCATTGAGACAAGGAAAACAGTGGGCTGAAGATATTACAGGGTGAAAGAAGGCTGAGGAAACCAATATGAAGAGAAGGCAGCTCAAATGATGAACTAAATACATTCCAAAGTTGCTATTTATACTTAAGGCAATTTTAAAAGTGAGGTCTTAACCAAAAAGCCTTTACATGACCCTCAAAACAAAATTTAAATCTTTTGAACTACTAAGACAGCTAAATTGTCTACCCAAAATCTGTGCAGTAGGGACCTGTTTTCAGCAGGTAAGCCTATTTATAAGTAAGAAACTTCTACTCTTGTAACATTGTCCTGTTTGTTTTATGAGAATATATAACTCCTATCCTCACAGAGTTAGTCCTTAAGGCCTCAGTGACCCCTCTACTAGAGAACTATTTACATTGCACTGTAAACATACATATATACTTCCACTAAGCCGTGAAGGCCTTGAGTGAAGGGGTTAAGACTCATTCACTTTGTATGTACATTGATAATTAGTAGACACTCGATATGTTTTTTTTTTTTTGGCATGCATGTTAAGTGGAATTGTTTTACAACACCACTGCTGTTTACATCTCTAACACTCCTACCGTTACCCACTTCCAAAATAAAAACACCAAATTGCTGCCACATTTACTGTGGTTTTCACAATATAGTGCTTCTGGACTTTTTAATGTAAAAAACATGTTTGATTTACTAATTCTCAGAGTAGTGACACAAACTTACCATTCTTCTTGGAATGGAATACTTGCTTGGAAGTTACTTCATTCTTTTTCTCTTTTTCAAAAGTGCACCTCATTTTGCAGAAGGACTGCTCATTTTTTTTTTTTTGACAAATATATTGAAGTATAATTTACATTCCATGCATTGAGCGGAGGTTCTGGCTATACCCCGTCATCGTAAAGTTCTTTTGTCTTTTTCCTTCTCTTTGTGGAACTGGAAAATGGATTCATTTTCATTTTCCTTTTCCTCCTCACATATTCTTTTCAGTCTGCCTTTCCAGTCATTGCAGTTGCCAGTCTTGTCTCCTTGTCAGATTTTGGCTGTTTATGAAGGAGTTCAACATCCCAAAGAAAAAGTAATCTGCCCCTGGACTCCTCATCCCCATCTGTTTCAATATGTTTTGTCTTTTGGGATTTCCTGGGGACGGCGTCAAGTTCGTTCCTCATTTGGGCCATGCAGAATTTCTGGAGTCTTCCTGAGTTAAAGGCGACTAGTGCTGACAGCTGTAGCTTTGGCTTTCCACTCCCCCAGGGGCATGCAGTCTGGTTCTTGGAAATTTCTTGTTCTTCATTGGAAGAGTAGCACACATCAACCCACTCACCATCAGCATCCTCCTCCTCCTCACTGGGACTGGACTTTCTCATCCATCTTCATTGTTTTCAGAATCTCTTCTTTCTCAACTCCCAGAACTCCTGCTCCTGGAATGTCATCTTTAGCATTTATTTCTCCATACTCTTGTACTCTTATCTCTATGGAGGCCTCTGTAGGTTGACCCCAGAATTTCTTCTGCAGCATCTGAGGATTCAGTGTTCAGAAGTCCTGAATCAAAGTTCTAGCAGACACCGTGACCTTCTTATCTTTGTGTGTTTCATACTGAGCCAGGTCTTGGAGAAGTTCTTCAGTCATGGCGAGAGGACATAGAGCTGTTATCCCTTTTATTGCATTGATTCCAACTGTCATGACTGACAGTCGCAGAAGCGACAGAGCAGAAGATCTTTCTGCTCTTGAAGAAAGTTACTTAGATCTTCTGGGTAGCAGTGACCAATCTGTGCCATAAACATCACCAGCTCTGCTAGTCCTTTGTTGGGTTTATTTGGTTGTAATTTGAAAATCTCCCCACTGGATTTGTAGTGATTATACTGCTGTAGAATCTCCTTGATGTAGGCCAGCAGGGCCTGCATAGTCAGATTCTGTAACTGCGGCAGGTTGCTGGGCAGCTTGTTGCTGTTTCTGCTGGACATGTTGGCTGCAGACTGGCTTTGTGGAGGCCAGTTCTAAGAAAACCCACATGGCCATCAGCTGCTGATCAGTCCCAGCTTGCAGCATGGACTTGTGCTACCCAGTGTCAGTAAGCAGTGTTTAGTCTGTACAGTGATTCTGTAAGTTCTTAAATCATGCTGTGGTTGAGGATACCAGAACCAGGAAGTGACAAGGGTCTAGGGAAACTTACCTGGTTCTGGAACTAGCCGTTGGAAGTCAGTGCATTTGTTCAAAGCCACTTGGGGAGCTCAGGCTTGATTTGGGCAGGAACAGAAACTATTGATACAAGCAGGTATTTGCAGCAAGAAAGGAAGAAGTCTGGGATGCTGAAACTTAAGCAGGTGATGGTGATGTGATCTCGTGGTTAGGGCCTAGGTAGGATGCTATAAGATGAAGCCTGGCCTCATGACAAAGCGTCAATCATGGAGCTTCTATTTTGACCTGTATTAATATAATATGATCTGAGCAGGCCACAGTTTGAAGGAGGGGCACATAGGTACCAAAGGGAAATGCAATATCTATCCTATACCAGATCTATGATGCCATGCCTAATTCCAGATGGCAAGACCAATTTTATACTCCCTGTGAAGATGCTGAGGGTTCCAACCTGCCTTCCACTCTATTCCAGAATGGCTTAGGGACCAGGAGGGTTTTTCCACAGGTGAAGGGCACTGGACTCTGTGGCTGAAATTTGAGAAAGGCAAAGACTGACCAAGTCAATCTATCAAGAAGTTAGCGCCAAGTTTTGGTTTCAAGAATTCTCATCCATTTGTAAAGAAGCTCTAAGTATCTATGTTAACAATAACAAAGATGTGCAAATAAGAGAAATATGCAAATGTGTCGGTTTGCAGTCTAATGCTATATCTTCCACAAAAACTATATTTCTCTTCAGCCCTCCCATCTCCACCCTAGTTCAGTGCTCAGATAGGAGCTTATCAAAGAAAAAGCAAATTGAGACTTAGTATTTTATTATAAATCAAAAGGATTATTTTATTCAAAAGGATAATTATGAAGGGAATGAGGCGGAGGGACTATTGCAATAAAGAGATGGGGCTATTGCAACAGGGTGAATGCTGTGACAGTTAGGTCTGCAAGGGTCTCTAGAATTAGGCAAAAAGGGGTTTCCTTTTGTAGAGAGGAGTAGACAAAGCTAGAAAGAACTGGACATGGGGTATTGGGACGAAAGCGTGGCTTGGTCAAATAGCAGATCAGGGAATGTTCCACCTTGAGTCCAGCCTGTTCTCAGGAGGGGTTGTGTGCTAGCTAAGGCTGGGGGTCAGCCAAAAGTTTGTTCCAATTGATCAGTGAGGGTGAGCAGGCCAGCTACACATTTATGAGTAAAGAAAGGGAATTTGGGGAGTCTGTAGCTGGACTTGTCCTAGGTACACACGGGGCAGGCAATGTAAATCTTATCCAAGTCCTCTGAGGAAAGGCCATTCTTTGCGGTAAGCCATTTTCCAGAACACAAAAGGGTGCAGGATTCCTTAAACCTTCCACCATTTTCCAGGATCAGAGGGCTCAGGTAAGTTTGATGTTCCCAAGCTCAAGTCTTGGACAGGTTTTTGTCTGCCAGGGTCTCGCTGTACCCTAGAAGGTGTGGGAGGTATGCAAATCCTGGCCCCTGCTCCAGGTGGCTCCTTTTGTCTCAGGTCCATACTGTTCTAGTGGCCAATGGAAAGGGGAGAAGAGAGGAGATTATGGAGGTGACAGCAGGAAGGGCTTCTTATTGGCCCAGTCCCTGAGCACCAGCCTGCCCAAACCTCTGGCCATCCAGACTCCTGCAGGCAAACTGCCTAACTCATTTATGAAATTCCCTTTTGTGGTATACATTCCCAATAGTGAAATCACTCATCGAGCTAAATATATTAAGGGAATTCAGAATCTTGATACCATGAATACTAAATTTCTGGATGACTGACAGAATTTTTTCTGTTTTCTCTTGTTAGTAAAAGGGGTTGACTTGGCCAAGGTCAGTTAGCATGGTCATAAAAATTATCCTTATAATGACTTAATGATGGATAAGAGAAAGGATGTGATATTTGTGTGCAAACAACCACCAAGAAGTGCAGTAGCAATTTTTGTTTCTGCATACATTTAAATATAAAAATCCACATGATGCCAGGCCATTGGCCCGGGAGGCAAGAGAGGTTAGCTCTAATAAAATATACTGTTTCTGATTAAGAAAACACTTTTTTATTCATATAAAGTATTTATTAGGTATTGGATTTTATAAACTGTTTGGTCCTGGAGTCTTTATTTTAAAAAGGTTATTCTGAATGCATTACCAAGAATCCTGTGGAATATTTCACATAAAAGGAAGCAAAAAATGTATAAATGTAAACAGGCTAATTGTATGCAGATATAAATTATGGATGTTGATCTTATGAAAAAGCATTGCTGATTTGCAGGGGTCTTACTCAGCAGCTCTGTGTCTTGTCTAAGGGGATATTTAGTATGGCTGTGATGTGCAGAATTTAAAACAAAACTTTGAATTCTGGAGAATAAAATATAGCCCAACTGTGGGAGATTCTCCCACTGTTGGGAGAATGAGGTTTTTATCTTATTTTATTGCTGTTGATGTCGACACTCATTAGCTCTGTTATCCTACGTGTGCTCTTGTCTCCAGATGCTATGCAAAAGCAGAGGTTTGGGAAGGGCTCTTTATGGCTCTGTGATGCTTCTCAATTGTCCCTGCAGGTGACACTGTCTCCAATACTCTACCTGGTTTTCATTGCTCAAGTGGGCATGTCATACTCACAAGTAAATTCAGGGAGACATCTGGAGTCTCAGACGATCTAGGTTACTAAAGCTTCCCCTCTCCCCCAAATCACAAAACAAATAAAAATATGAAACTTATAAAGGATGCCGTAACACAACTGACAGTCAAATCGAATGGTGCAAATGGAAAGGACTGTGATATGCTGGAAATGTGCCATGCCACTACCAATTTGTATCTAAGTTATACCAACAGATTTAACCTTGAGTTAGAGAAGCTGCCCATCCCATCCCAAAGCACTGACGAAATATGGAAAATGAACAACTCCATAAGCATGAATCAATTGGCCTAATATTTTATTATATGTGACACAAAATATTGTAGAGATTTATGTGGACAGCATCAACCTTTAGCTGACATGTGATGTAAATGCTTCATAGTAAATAATTGACTAGAACAGGCTGATTTTCCTTCCCAGACATCATCTACTTGTTAGTCTGGGGAAGAATACACTGGAAATATGAACAAAGGCATTTTGTCCTTATTCTAAATTGAGTCAGAAACTTAGGATTTCAAAAAAATGGGAGTTCCTAGGGCATGGAACAATAAAATATACTTTAAAATGATTTTTAATGCAGTGTTAAGAAGACAGCCTAGGTGTCAACTCTCTGGAGGAATGGAATGCATTGGATAGCAGAGTTTTCTACATGATAGGGTGAAAAACACAAGGCTTACAGTTGTGTACAGGATCTGGTTTTTTGCCTTGAATTGTAATATTTGTAACCAAGTCATTCACCAAGAGAAGGTTTTATTGTGTGGATCAGACTACAGACCAGATTATCTGGAGGAAGTTTGATCTTGATCTCAGTTCATTTTTAAACTTGCTTTCTCTATAGATCACTGTTCCTTGCTCACTTTAATTGAGGAGCTCATTATAATGGATTTCTCTTCTCAGCAACCTTGAGATTTCTTAGCCAGGACATAATATCCACGACAGACCCAGCCAATTCAATCGGTTATGTAATTTAAATAAACTAGTTTGTGTAAAAGTGTTAATATATTGGCTTCCCTGACCCCATATACTTGGATTTCCATTGGTAGCTCCAAAAATGAACTTTAAGCTAGCACTATGGGGTTATCTACCCGGCAAGTATCCATTGAGTGCTTACTGTAAGCCACAGTGACACAAAAATATTCTCTTAATAGCCCTACAAAATTGGCATTAGCTCAGCTTTAAGATGATAAAAATTAGGGTCATAGATGTTAAGGATTTGTTCCTGCATTATGTTGTCCTTTATAATTGTTCCTGGACGTTGCATGTACAAAGCAGTCAAGTAGAGACTAGCAAATGATTTGGTTAATTTAACATGTGTGGACAGCCAAACCATTCTAATCTGTAGTCCTGATAATCTATTTGAGAATCTATACTGCCTAAATTGGCAGGGTAATACCAAAGAGACCCTTTATCTTGTGCCAGATAAACTCAGCCTTGTTATTTTGGAAACTGGAGATATACATGTTTTTCAAAGAAAATACTGTAATTTACAAAGACAAGTTCCCAAATAATTCTGTATTAAATCTTTACTTATTAAAAAATATATATACTTATTTTATGGTAAAATATTTCTAATTTCCTTCAGAACACTCATTCTGTTATTGAAACCGCAAGGGATTTTGACCTAGGTCTAGTTGCTGCTCGCACAAAGATACAATCGTTGAGACGATGAGGATTTCCAAGGAAAGGAATTCTTTTAATACCACATCTTGCTGGGAGAATGGGAGAAGCTGCCTCAAATCTGTCTAAAGGAGACCATAGGCGTTTTAAGGAGGGGGCACATGCTTTGGGGCAGTTTGAGGAGGGTGATGAGTGTTGGAGTCAAGAAGTCTGCCCAGGGGCCTTTAGAATCTCAGCTGCTTTGTCTTGCAGAAAATCCACTATTTCCAGGAAACAACTCAATAGGTCAAGTAGTTAGTTAGAGGAGAGAATTATAAAAAACATCATATAGGGGCCATTGAACTTTGTTCTAGGACTGGTTACAATTCTACTTTATAGAATGAGGGGTTGCCTGATTCCTAGAAATGCAAATAAAAGGCAATTAAGATCTTTAAACTAAATTTGTTATAATTTTGTCATTTGACAGGAAAGAATTTTTGTCATCAGTTTGAGTCAAGAGATTCTGTTATGCACAAAATACACCACTATATTAATTTTCTATTGCCGTTGTTAAAGAAAAAATATAGGAGGCAAAAAAAGAAAGAAAGAAAGAAAAAGAAAAGAAAATACTGTAATTCCTTGCCAGTTCAGCTCCCTGAAAGAGGTTCTGGGAAGTGTTGGAAGATGGTATGACTTTCTGTTTAGTTGCAAGGGGTGTACTTCCCTCCTTTACCCTACACACCCCAGCAGGCCCAGCAAGATTCTCCCTGCATCAGGCATTCACCATGGGATCATAAAGTCAATAGGTAAATGATGAATTTAGGACGTAACTAAACACTAACTTGATTGGACAAGTTATCTCAGCTCAAAAAGTGGACTCATCTACTGAAATCTAAAGGTTTAAAAATATTTTTATTACTACCAAGATAGCTCTTAAATTTAACAAAAAAACCTGTTAAAAATGGCTATTGTGCTCCCCAACTACTCAATAGGGGTCTCAATAGGGAAATTAGGGGTCTCAATAGGGGAAAGGAATTCCTCAAAAACTGATTTATGTGATTAACTGTACACCTCGGTAAATTCACTGAAAATCATTTAATTGTACACAAAGTGGAGTAAAGGCATGATATGTAAAGTATACTTCAATAAAGAAAAATATCATTAAAAAAGTATAAGCATATTATATAAATATGTATATATGTATTTGTGTGGGCGTGTATACATAAGCCTATATATTAAATTGTTTTAAAAAAATGGCTATTGTGCATGAAAATTATTGCTATGATAATGGAAACTCAATAAAATTTTCAAGACACTTGATGGCTTATTTTCCCCTGATAAAAATTCTGCTTGTATTCAAAACATTTTGATGTTGTAAAAATGCAGTAAAAGGATTCAGGAAGGCCACTTCCTTATGGGGAACCTAAGAGCTGAATTACCCCAGGGAACCCAGAAAAGTGGAGAAAATTCATCTGAACTTGAAAATGATGCTCATCTCTGACTTTTTAACTAGTTAGAGTCTGAAAATGAGCTGAATCAATGACTCAATCTTGGAGCTGATTCACAGGCAGAAAACTTGACTTTGGTGGGCAGCCACAAAAAGGTGGCTGCCCACCTTGAATGAAAGGTACCTGGCCTGTCATTCAAGAAAAGATGAAGAGCTGTTTCTGGATATTGGAGATGCTAAGGTAATATGTGCATCCCCCAGAGAAGGAACAGCCCTGAGCTCAAGGTTATCTCAGCATCTGCAAGAGTAGGCCTAGATGTTGGTTTAGACTAGTAAGTGGCAAAGGAAGTTTTATCAAAGCATCAACAACAGTGTTTTTATTCCTCATGTGACTTAATTCCCCACTTGAATTTGGACCATAAATTTAGACTCTGGTTTGCCATCAAATAAATGTAACTTGGGGATGAAATTGATTCCATTCCCCACCCCACCCCCCACCAAGTTTACTACCCTTATTGATTTCATCCAGAAACTGGAAGAATTGATTACTCATATTTAGATGTCAAAACCACCTGTTTATACCACCCTTAGTTACAGAGTCAGGTCATTTTAAAATTTAAGATCCTAAAATGAATTATGAGCACTAGATACCAAAATATATGCATAATATGCTGTTGTACTTCATATTAAAATGCTGAATAAATTCAGTAATGAGGTAAATAAGAAGAGGGCATTTTGTTGAAAAATGCAGTACTCCTGTGCCTGGCTAAGAATCCAACTGATAGTTATAAAATGAAGAGCAGAGGCCAACTGACTCAAAATGCAAAATATGTTTGTGCATGACAATGGTGTGAAGAGAAAGCCTGGCTTGTCTTGTGACAAATATCTGTTTATGCCTTATGGCCGACGGAAAGTATTCATGATCAGTTATTCTACTGCATGAACAATGAAGCTTACAGAATGTGTGTAAACTTATGATTTCTGTTGATTTATGTGATTTGTGTCTAATTTATTCATCAGTGAGTACCGCATAAATACATATGAAACAAGATTTGAAATATGTGAACCTAATATATAACGAATTTTTGGTTACTCATCTTAACACTCATAACCTCAAAACTTAGGGTATATTATTGAGAATTCAGGAAGGTTTCAGCCCTTCTATTGTGATGCTACCATGCTGGACATAGAATACATACAAAAGAGTGTTTGTGAATTGATTGACTCATTTTAGAAGTGTAGCTCAGATTACTCTTAAGAACTAAACCATTCTTTCTTAAACACATGTCTCTGATTTTATCTCCCCACACATTTATTGGCACAATTCCTACTTTCCTATTTTTATTTTTTAAACTGGAGAAGTGTTCTCTAATCTTTACAGGATGTGTCCTTGAGTTTCTTCAGCTTCTAATTTCCCTAATAATATAAGGAGAAATCCGATGTTCTGACTAGGACTTGTGTCAGTCCTTTGGGCTTCCAACCAGGCTCTGCCAATGACTTTGTATGGGCCAGGACTCTCTCTCACACCTTACCACTAAAATCTCCATCACCCTTTCTTCAGCATGACCACACAGGGCCTGAAAGAAAATATAAGCTGTTGCTAAATAGAATATTCTTTCTTCCACATTATGGCCATTTTTACATAATGAACCCCTATAATTTTATTATTAATAAGCACATAAGACATAGTCTTGATTTAGTTGTGATTCGACCAAATATATATTTCTATATAGAAAGATGCCTATTGTGACTCATTGTTGATACAACGCTTCTTCTTATTCCTTTGTCTCTTTACTCACCAATGTTATTATGTAATTTTCCTGTTTAATATATTTAGCCCAAAGCAAAGTAAAGAAAACTGAACTACAATAATGCTTCTGATTTGTATATTAAATTACAGTTTGTAAGGCATTTGGAGAATTTTTACAAATTTGTTGTCACAAAAACTTTACAAAGTAGGCAAGAGAAATGTTATTATCCCTATTTTACAGATTAGGAGAATCAGAGAGGTGAGTGGCTTGTCTGAGGTCACATGTCTAGTAAGCGGTAGAGCAAGTAGTCAGGTTTGGTGGCTCTAAATGTTACCGAAGCTCAGCACATGCTCTCGAGGCTGCAGCAGAAGAACGAGAACAAGTGGTTTGAGGACAAGGAAAGAAAAGTTTATTACTTTGACAGCAAAGGTGCAAAAGGCAGACTGCTGTCTCAAAATCCAAATTCTTGTACAGGAGCAGAAATACAGAGCTTTTAAAGGGAGGGCCCTCAGTTCTAGGCTAGTGTCATTGAACTACAGTTAATGATTCTAGTTGTCCCATCTGTGCTGAAGACAAAGGCTGTGACCTCTGCCCACCTGAGAGGCCCACCTAGACCTCAGCAGGCCAGGTGCCGGGCCTCTGGGCCTGGGATGGAGCCTATAGTTCAGCTGAGCTGTAACACAAAGAACAAAGACATCCCCCTGCCCGTCCCAACCACCTGCCCAAAGCAGGGATGCAGGTCCCAGTTCCCCAAAACAGTGGGGGAATTGTGAAAGAGACAGAAAACATCTTTTGCTGTTTTTTTTCATGCCATTCCCTCTGTTACACAAACAGTGGGGGGAGTGTGCATTGGGGTGCATGACACCTGGAGAAGAAGAAGCCACTGTACAGTGTGTCTCCTTGAATGTTAAACTTACTTGAGTAATTTCTTTCTCTCCCTCCTTCTGTCCTTCCTCCCATGCTTCCTTCCTTTCTCTCCCTTTTCTGTCTCTCTTTCTTTCTCTCTCCTTCCTTCCTTCCTTCCTTTTTTCCCTCCCTCCCTCCCTCCTCTTTCTTTCTGTCTCCTTTTTTCTCTTTCTCCTTCCCTCCTTCCTTTCCTTTCTCTCCATATCCCTTCCTTTTCTCCTTCCTTTCCTTCCACCCTTCCTTCATTCTTCTCATCTTTCCTTTCTTTCCACAAATATCAATGAACATTTACAATGTCCTAGATAGTCTTCTACATATTGAAGGTACAGTAATGAAGAAGAGGGAAAAAAACAAGCCAGGACAGGATATGGAGTACTGTGGAGCAAACAGCTCTTCCTCTCAGTGGTGTAACACAATACAAGTTTATTTCTTGCTCATGGAAATCTCACGCAGGTTGGAGGCTCTCTCTCTACTTGTGGCTATACCACCTGGAAAAGGTAGCATCCGAACAGTCACGGTGGCAAGAGAAGACGGGGAGAAAGAAGACACCCTGGCTTTTAACTGTTTAGTCCAGAAATGTTACAAATCACTTCTGCTCACAGTTCACATGGCCCCAGCTGACTCGCAGGGAGGCTGGGAAATATTTGGTGAGAAAACCATCCTGAGGACAGGGAAAGGAAAGCCATGGAGCTTTTAGTGTTTGGGTCGGGGAGACACGGATAAGTAATAAGTGAACAAATAGATGATTGCAAACAGTGATGGGGACAATGAAGAAAATAAGCAGTAACAGATAATAGAGTCCAGTAAAACTTGGGAGGTCAAGGAAACTTCTCTGAGGTTGCAGCCCTGTGGGAGAGAACCCAACTAAGGTGTGCCCAGACTTCCATCCCATAGAAAATGTGGGATAATAAATGTGTGATGTTTTAAGCCACTAAATCTGTGGCAATTTACTATGCAGCAGCATAAAACTACTGCAGTGTCATAGTTTTCTTATAATCTATTAATAATTATCGTAAGTTTTTATTATGGGATTTTTTTGACTCCCTCTTTAATATTTTTGTTAATACTTGAATACATACCAAAGAATATTTAAGATGTATATGTAAAGTATAAAAAGTAAAACAATAATTCAGATACCTCCTAGTTTATGAGATAGACTTTACTAATCCTCAGAGTCTGTGAATGCCTCTCCACAATCCCCCATATACCAGAAGTAAACATCTTGAATCTATTACTCCTTTGCTTGTATTTATAGATTTACCACATGTGTATGTATCCTTTACATAAAAATCTCATTTTGTGTTGCATGCCTTTGACCTTTATATGAATGAATCATGCTGAAGATGTTCTGTAAATTGCTTTTCTTGCTTAATATTATGTTTTGAATGTCAACTATGTTGATGTATATAGCTTTATTTATTTTTCATTGCTAGCTAGTATTTCATCTTATGAGCGTACAATGATGTTATTTATCCATTCTTCTGTCTTTGGACATTTGGATTGTTTGTTTCCAGATGTTTTATACTATAAACGTTGCTAAAATGTACATTGTGGTCTATGCCTGCAAGTGGAACAGCTGGATCATAAGTTGTACATATTTTTGACTTTCCAAGGAAATGTCAAATTATTTTCTGAAGTGTTTGTATCAAATTATACTCTGACCATTATTTTATGAGAGGTCCCACTATTTTATATTCTTGCCAAAACTTGTTACTATCAAGTGTTTAATTTTTGCCAATCTGGTGGGTGTTAAATAATATCCCTTTGGTTTTATTTGGCATTTTCTTGATGAGTAATGTTGTTGAGCATCTTTGAATAGATGGCTTATAGGCCATTTGAATTTTCTCTAATGTGAGGGGCCTCTTAAACTCAGGGATTGAATCAGTCAGGGCTCCAGAAGAAAACAAGTGGCACATCCGTACTGAGAGATTTGAGGAGATTTTAATAAAAGGATGATTTACAAAGGTGTGGGCAGGACCCCCAAGCAGGTGCTGTTACTAGTTGCACTCTTAGGCCTGGAGGTGTGAAGTGAGGGGGCATTAACTGGTCCCAGTTCAGTTCTTGAGGGGAGGACAAGAGATCCTAATGGGACCTGTGGAGGGCACAGCCAGCCTCAGGTGGCCCCAGCAGGAAAGAGGTGTATGTGGGGCTGGGATGGAGGTGGAGATAAACTCTCTGACATCAGTGTCTTCCCTCCTATGCATCTCCAGCCAGCAGGTGCATGGCTTGACCCTCAGGGAGCCACAGGGACCAGAGAGCCTGTTGCTGTGATCCTTCCAGGCCCAGAGCAGGGTGGGGAAAGGAGAATGGATCAAGAGGGGCAAAATGTGAGAACCTCCCTGCTTCTCCAGGTACCCACTTCCCATTTGGTGTGAAGTTTTTCTTTAGATTGAGCCAGAATTTGCCTTCCTGAAACATACAGGCCTCGGTGGTGTTCTAATTCTCCTTAAAGGACAGGCCTTCAAAATTCAGAAGATGCCCTCATGACCTCTTTATTCCTTTGATGCCTGTCCCCACCACCCTTTTTGTTGGCACGCATATGAGACTGATGGTTCCTGTGGAGCTGGTGGGACACTGACCACCTCTGTCCACACCTCCTCCATGTGAATTGCTGTCGTTTTCATACCTGAATTGCTTTTAAAACTGAATTCTCACTGTACATTTATGCCTGTTCTATTTTATCTTACTTGATTCAAATCTTGGACATATTCCTGTTGGAAACTGTGTAAATTTGAATCATAAAATGTCATAGTGCCTTTTCCCAGTCCTCAGTCATAGACAATCTGTATTAACGTGGACTTTGATTTAAATATAAACTCAAATTCGAATGTGAATCTGCTGCTTACAGTGTAACTTTGTACAAATTTCCAATCCTTTCTGAGATTAATCTTCTCATTAATAGAAAAGCGATAGTAGCTATCTTGTAGGGCTATTGTTCATTATTTTCAAAAAACGTCAGTGCAGCAAGAGAATTAATGAAGATAACATGTGGAAACGCCTTCACAATAGACACTCTTTGGCGTGATAGACACATGGCTCTAAACTTCCAGTATGTTTTCCTTTGGTGTTTTGCCAAGTGCCTGATCTTTGCCCCAGCTCACTTCAGCATCCTTCTGCCTAAAGTGATACTGGGATTTGCTACAGCTGAAAGGCAGAGAGAAAAGCCAATCAAAATAAGATTATGCAGCAAGGCAGTCATTTACCGAGGCCAGCTATTGCTTTGAGAAAATGATTTCTTCTCCCACCTTCCTTTTTCTCCCTCTGTAGTCTGTGGGAAGACTCAACCCACAGCATTCTCCTACAGTGTAGGAGAGAAATCTCATTCACCGTTAGGACCTCCCTGGAATTAGGAAGGAAATTATGACATATGTAAAGTTCAAACGAACAAATAACAAAAAATCTGCCCCCGTTACAGCCCTCAGATTTATAGGAAGAAGTAAAAACATGACAGTGTCAGATAATCACTCACATGTTTCCTGATGTGGCTTCTTTGTGCTGTGGCCCAGCATGGAGGAGATGGTTTAAATCAAACAAGGGAGGCCCAGATGGCAGGGGGTCTTTTGCTTTTCTGCATTTGGGATGCCGAGAGGAGGGGAACCTGCAGGCTGTCCTACAGCCACCGAGAACAGAGTTACGGTGACAGAAAGCTTTGTGTGGTCAGGCAGATGAAGGCCTTTGTTTTTAGGGTCCCCAGGCTGTCCTTGTTACTGGGTGGGCATAGGTATGACCCAGGATTCATGTGACAGTCTAGATGGGTAGCTTGCCCATGAGGGTAGCCACAGCAGAGGCACAGTGGCTGTACCTAGGCCTCCAGAATTGATGACTAAAGCTGGGAGCGAATGAGTAGCACAGACCAACCCACAGCAATAGGGGATGCCTAGATGGCCCTGAGCCAGCCAGGGGCACCACTGAGTACTGATCTGCCCAAGAGAGGCCAGCTCAGAAGTCACTTCACCTTCCTAGCTCAGCTCCCAATTGTCAGCAGACAGAAGTCACTTCCCCTGAGGAATCAACACTGTCCTGCTGCTGTGGGGCGTAGAAGCCACACACTCTCTCCACACTCAGAGCTAACTTAGGTTTCAAAATGGAAGAGCATCTCCTTTAAGAGGGACTACTGACATTAACATAATGGACTAAATTCAAACACAATTGGATTTGTAGTTAAAATTTTCCTACTTATCAGTAGATAGAGTCTCATAAAGAGAATAGCTACATGTAAGATAAACTTTATCTTTGCACAACCAACTCGTAGTATTAAATGGATTTTTTTTCCTTCAGTAGACATTAAATAAATGTTAATTTCCCACTTTTCATTCTTTCTCCACCAGCAAATTAAAAAAAATAAATGTTTGGGGAACATCCCTGGTGTAAACCCAGAATGCTACATTTTCATTGAGGATAGATGACAAGCTCACCCTTGATAATTTCAACTTTTACCTTTTATTTTCAATTTATTTCTCCTGTATTTTGCTGCTTTATTTAAGTTGCAGGTACAACTCAAATTGGCTTAAACAAACAGAAACAAAAAGTCTATTTTTTGGGTCTGCATAACTGAACATTCTAGGGATTTATTTCAGTATGGTTGGCTTCAGTTTTATGGTACATAAGTATGTGGTATTTATTCATTTTGTCTTTCAGCTTTACTCAAATGAGCCTGAAGCCCAGACTAGCTGCCTCCATGGGGTGACCTTTAGTAGTTCCAGGTTAACATTCTACCAGTGTCAAGGCCAGAACGAAAAAGGATGCTTTTGTGCCAACATTTCAAAAAACAAAAAGTCCTGGAATTGAGTTTCATTGGCATGTCTGGAATCACTTGTCTGCCTCTGAGACCTCTGAGACCACTGCTCCGGGCGGTGGGGTGGCCTTGCCCTGCACGGCCAGGCCTGAGTCTGCTGCTCACCTAGGGCTGGGGAGCCAGAGCACCTTCCCTGGAACCACAGGGGTCAAAGTTGAGAGGGGGTGGTTTCCCAAAGAAATCAGGGTGCTGTTATCAGAAGAGGGGACTGGGTGCTGAGCACAAAGATATCACAAACTCTGTCTCATGTGCTTTTGTCACCAGTCTTCTGCCCACAGCTCTCTGTGATTCCCAAAGATTCCCCTTGGAAGGGTACCCCCTCAGGAGGATCATCTTAGAATGTTCCTCACAGAAGTTTCTCCACGGAGGTGGAGATTGCAGCTCCTACTCCTTTCAGTAGCGTGTAGTGCAGTGTGTGAGGCCAGAGGCCCTGAGCTTTCCACATTGTGTGGAGAATTGTCTTCCCGTCTGACTCCCCTGTCCCTCCTCCCCGACTGGACATTGCCCGTGGGAGGGGTGAAATAACACAGCCAGGACCCAGAGCACCCTTCACGGTCCAACTGTGGGCTGCCCGCAGGTGGCGGATGTCACAGTCGGAGCCTTCTCACCGCGTGCTGTCTGGTCTTCTTACTTGTCTAGAGCCCAACTCTCTGGTTTATGTGTTTATTCTGCCTTTTCTGGATGAAGACCATTCTTCATAAAATGTAAAGCCAATCAGTGTTGAATGAATAAAGGATAGTGGAATGAGAGATGTACATTAGGAGTTGCATAGATCTGTCCTCTCTGCATTGACGTTATCTCTGCCGCCTCAGCTGTGGAGACAATCACTGGCTTGGTGGCTAGAAGCAGCTCTGAAAGACACTTCTGTAAAACAATTTTTACCCCACGAAAGGCTCAGCTCCTTCTGGGCTAAGTCTTCGTGCATCCGCTATGGGCTTGCATGTCGGGGGTGTAGGATGTCAGGAAGGGCTGACTGATGCGCATACAGGATGGCGCCTGAGCCAAGGCAGCGCAGCCTCACCCTGTCACCACATCCCTGTCAGACTCAGAGTCCTCTTGTATGGAATAAGCGTGTTGGACTACAGCATCTTGAAGGTCTCTCCTCACTAAATTCCATCCTTCTGAGACTGTGCCATTCGTACCTTTGAGCTTTTCAGAGAAATCCCCGTGAAGATGCCCTGATGTCTTGCTTGCCTCTAGTAGTTTTTAGGAGGATGAAAGGTGGCCATCTCATCGGGTGAGAAGGACAGAAGCAGCCCTGGCACCTGTCAGCTGGTAGCGGGGCTGGTGTGACTAAGCCAGAGCGTTAAACAAATCCAGGAACACCACGATCAGATGCACACACTCGGTGGCCACAGTGTACTGAGGCAAAACAAGACCCTCTGCAGTTGTAGCTGAGCACAGCTCAGGAGAACACTGTACAAATAACAAAAATGACCAACGCTCCCCTTCTCCCAGCTAATGTGGGTGTCTGTTGCTTCTCTGTCAAATGTAGCTTTAGCCTGGCTCCACGCCCCCTACCTCCTGGATGAAAGTAACTAAAATAGCCCATTATAGAATTACCCTACTTCCTGACAGAAGCCAGTCCAGGGCACCTCCTGCTTCCTTAAGCCCTGAGAAGACCTAACACAAACCCAAATCTCTATCCTCCCACCCCTAGTTCCCCACGGTGTCAGTATTATAAACCCGACTTTGTTTGACCACGGGTGTGGTCCTGGTGGTCTTTGGTTGGTGAGTTTGACAGAGGTTTCCAGCCAGCTTCCATCGTCTTCCATCTTACGGTATCACAGCCTCCTTTTTTTGGCATCACACTTTCAGAACGCTGGAGTAGGTGCTTGACCAGATTCCATTTTTTCTTCCTTGATCCACAAACTACAGAGTAAGCAGTGGTTTGCCACCATGCATTCCATTCCTTCCATGCCTCCCACAGGGTGAACTGACTTTTCCCTCTGGAGCAGCGTCAGTCAGGAGTGGTTTCCTGCCTTAATTTTGCTGTCTTCCAGTGCCAGCCAGCTTCCGTAGAGGAGCATCCGGGGTATTTTCATAAAGGTCAGTGCCCGATTTCTCCCTCAGTGTTTCTGAATCAGTGGTTTAGGTGGGGCCCAGCCATTGCTGTCTTTTTGAAAGCTTGTCAAGTCACTCTAACATGTAGCCCCTGCTGTGGATCATGGTTCTGAGAAATGAAATTGTCAGCACGTTAGATTTCTGCTTTAAGTTGACGATGACAGATGTTACCTTGCCTCTCCCTCACCTCCCATCCCTGCGCCACCACCCTCTGTGTCCAGCCCTGCAGTGGCTTCTCTCCCTGCCTCCCCAGGGCTACCTCGGTGCTCTGAGTCACGCTCCTTGCCCCTTTGTGCACCAGTTTGCTACCTGGTTGGGGCTTTGACTCTCATTCAAAGTTCTTCTTTCAGCAAAATGTATATATTCCCCACCCCACTGAGGGGACTGGAGCCCTGTCTTTTTCGATATTGGCCTTTCTTGACTTTTAGGCCAGTGCCAGGATCCCTGCTCCCAAGGGTAATGTCACTACTTTAACGTTAATGCATCCTCCCTCCTGTCTTTTAAATTCATGATTGTTTGATCCCTGTCCCAAGATTTGTCTGAGCTGTGACTTGAAATTGCTGAAATGCCTGGAGCCCACACTCTGGCTGTTCAGCTCAGCCCCCGAAGCTGGCTGGGCCCCCCGCAGCAGTACTCCTGCCATGGGATTCCCATGGGTGGCAGTGACCACAGGAAAGGTGACCTTATGCGCCAGGTTGCTGGGGACAACCCAGAGTATGACTGCTTTCCTAGCATAATTATTAAGCATCTCCTTTGACTCTCCGGAGTGTCGTGGTTTGGATAGTAAATTATAGGGTCACCCTAGCTACAGGGCCAGTTGTGTCTGTATATAGCTGTCACAGCCCTGATTCAACAAGTCCTGAGAAATAACGGAGTGAGTTTTCCAACAGTTGTCCAGGTAGCCAGTTCCCTCGGCACCAGGATGTTTTTGTCTTTTGCCTGTTTTGTGAGAAGAGACCTTTGTCTCTATTTTTCATGTGACACATGAATACACACAATACAACTTTTCTTTCTCCTTTTTTGAATACGTAATCTGTTAAAGGAGAGGAGGGATTTGTTATTGAATAAGCCCTTCTATACACACACACACACATTTATTTTTCTGAGTTTCTTATACTTTTTTCTTTCATTTTCGTAGGCACATCTTTCATTCTATTCTTTTATGCATATTTATGCTTCTTATTAATCTTATTGTTTCGATTAATGTTTCATTAAACAAATTCTATTTATTCTAGTTCTATTGCTTTCCCTAGAGATCCAAGAATATTTTTGATTACCTTAGAGCAATATTCATTCTTTTAGAGGAGAATTGCTCTTGGCACAGTACCCTAAGCCTAACTTTCCCCTGCTCCTAGGTCCTCCAGCCCATGTCTCTGAATCTAATCTTTACCCAAGACCTGGATTCAGTTTTATGAACCTATCTTTGAAGGACAATGCATCTCATTTCACTCTCTATTTTCTATTACTTTATTGCATTTATAGTTTGCAACATACAATTTAGTACTTGTTCACTGCCAAGTTTCTTTTCCAGTTTTGTGTTTATTAGTATTCTTTCTTCCCCTAGATTTTGAGCATGTTTCAGCAGGAGGTAGGTTTTCTGCTTTTTGTGTGTGTCCACATTAGTTAGCAGTGCAGCACTAGACACATAACCAAGGATCACAGAGCATATACACCTCCATGGTTACTTTCCCTAAATTCAGTAACTACAGCATTAAAATTATTTTCTCTCATGTGAAACACCTTAGATCCTTATACTTCCATTGTTATTCTTTCTGCTTCTGTAATACAATGTTAACTTCATTAAAGCTCACTTCTTTTTCTTTATTTCAGGATATTATTGGGGTACAAACATTTTGGTTACATGTTATAACTTTGCCACACCCAAACCATGATTTGAGGTGTGCCCTTCCCCCTCTACAACATTTACCATGTCCATTAGTTGTGAGTTTACCCACCCCCACCTCCTAACCCCCAAAGGATATTACTACCATGAGAGCAACTTAGTGTTGATCAGTTAGTGCCAATTTGGTGGTGAGTACATGTGGTGCCTATTCTTCCATTCTTGTGAAACAAAAGACATTCTTTAACAAAGACATCTGCACCCGAATGTTTACGGCAGCACAATTCACTATTGAAAGGATGTGGAATCAACCCAAGTGCCCGTCAGTCCATGAGTGGATTAATAAAATATGGTATATGTATACAATGGAATCCTACTCAATTATAAGAAATGACGGTGATCTA
>CAUYRT010046829.1:0-20816 GCA_963574885.1 Lepilemur ruficaudatus
CCTAGCAATGATTCCAATTATTTTATTAGATAAATGCAAGATGTCAAATTTATGGCTTATATTATCTAATATTTTAATGCTTACCTCTAATTTTGGACTTCAAAATTTTACATGAAGACAAATGGAAAGGAGCTTGAAATAGGGAAAAGATTTAAGTTAGGATTATAAAATTATGTTTATTAAATGGTGAACAGTAGTTTCCTGCCTTCACTGAAATGTAAACAAAAAAGTTTAAAAGTGATTCAACATGATTTAAGTACGTTGAAAGATATTTGGTTCAATTATCAAGAAATATTTCCTAAAATGAGATCTGTAAAGTAAAGTGAATTTTTGGTAGACATACAAGAACTGATGGTTTAGTTAACCTGTTTTATTGCCTCGGAGTAAAGCAATAAACTCAATGGACATCTTTGTTCCATTCCAGTTTCTCCTCTTCGGTAAAAATAAATCTTTACTAAATGTGGTAAGTGCATAAATACAGTTCCTGATTTCCCAATCTTCAAATGCCAAAAGACAAGAACAGATGTTTGTTCATAATAAACATGGTTTAGATATTTTGGTGTTTTTTTTTTTCCAGGTTTTTACACTTTCTTGTTATCATGCCATTTTTCCCACTTGAAACTTTCTCTCCCACTTTTCTTCATCTGTTTTATTCCTACTTATGTAACTGAGTAGTTCTAAAGTTCAATGTCTTCCGTGATATATCAGTTTTCTTATTCTTTAAAAGTCCTCCATGACTTGAATATTAGCCTGTATTTTTGACATCTTTGAGGTGTAATTATCGCAGAATAACTGCACATATTATAGCATACAAGTTTTGACATATGTATATATCCTAAGATCCTTACCACAATCAAGAAAATAAATGTACCCATCACCCCATAAAGTTTCTATGTGCCCCATATAATCCCTACCCTTTTTCCTTTCTTGCTCTTCCCACATCCCTTACTTCCTATCCCCAGGCAACCACTGATCTGCTTTCTGTCACTATAGATTGTAGAATTTTATATAAATGGCATCAGTTTGTAGTCTTTTTGTCTGTCTTCTTTCACTCATTATGATCATTTTGAGGTTCATCCATGTTGTTGCCTGTATCACCAGTTCATTCATCTTTATGGCTTACTGGTATCTTATCACACATTGTTTACACATTCACCTGTTGATGGACATTTGAGTGCCTTCCAGTTTGGCTTGTTACAAATAAAGCCGCTGTGAACCCCATAAAAGTCTGTGTGTGAAGTATGCTTTCTTTTCTCTCAGGTAAATATCAAGGAGTGGAATGTCTAAATCACATGGTTGGTTTATGTTTAGCTTTTAACAAGGTTGCCAAACTGTTTTTCAAAGTAGTTGTACAATTTTCTTTTCTTTTCTAGCAGTGTATGAAAGTCAAGATGCTTCACATCTTCTCCAACTTTGTTGTAATCAGTTTTACAAAAAAGTTTTTTTTTTTGATCATTCTAAAGGTGTACGGGGGTACCTCATTGTGCTTTTTATGTGCATTTGTCTGATGACTAATGCGGCTGTGCAGTTTTCATGTGCATGCTAGCCACTTGAATATGTTCTCTGGTAAAGTGTCTGTTCAAATTTTATATCCATTTTAAAACTTGCATTGTCTTATTATTGAATTTTGAGAGATCTGCATGTATTCTTGATACACATCATTTTCCAGACATATAATTTTCAAGTGTTTTCTCCCAGTGTAATTTTTTTTTCAGTTTCCCAACTTTCTCCATGTGGAAATATGCCTCAAAGAAGAACAGAACCCACACAGCCTAAGATAATCTTTATTTGGATTAAGTCAATTGTGACACCCCCATTCTCCTCACCAGGGACTTATCTAGGCACAGGTATTTTATCCAATTATAGCACATGATAATTGAAAGTATGGCCCCTGAGAGGGTGATTTCTGAGAAAAGTTTTGCCCACTGTTACAAAAAGATATAGTCAGTCCCTCTTATTCACTGTATATTGTTATGTCTGCATGTAATTCTTGGAAACTTAGCATCCATTTTGCAGTTTTAGGAGACTAAACTGAGGACAAGCTGGTAAGTTAAGGAAAGGACATCGGGATATTAAAAGTATGATGTTGACCTGCTGAACTGAGAAATATGGAATCACATTATGTGGAGACTTGTTAATTGTGTGAAGGAACCACCTTTTTTTAAATGAATTAGGGTTTTCTTTATAGTAGCCGTATACATCTTAATACAATGTGAGAATATTTTGCTTTAAATTTTTTATGATGTGATGCCATAAGTAAAGAGACGGTGGGTACAGGAATTAAAAATAAATATGCTACAGGAAAACCATGGATAGAATTCAAGAATGAGAATGATTTTTTAAGGCTAACAGTCAAGCACAAATTTCCAGAGTGTGGAGAAACCCCTAAAACTATGTGTGAGTATAAGCCTTTTGAAAATTAATTATCTTTGACACTCAGTTTTACAAATTTGTTATCTTCAGATGATTTACTGTTCCTGGATGCTGAATAGAGAGTAATAATCATTGCTCTGATTAACACATTGTAAACCCTTCATATTTGCAAGCTTTTAAATATTTTGTCATTAAATTATCATAACAAACTTATTGCATAGGAACTTATACAACTATCCAGTTATCCCAGTTTTACAGATGAAGAGATTGAGACATAGAAAAGTTAAGTTACTAGTCCAACTCACAGAACTATAGAAACCGAAAGAGACAGAATTTGTTTGGTTCCAGGCTTTTCACCATCCAGAAGAGGCAACTGAAGGTAAAGGAAACCATGCAGCATCATGCTTTTCCTTTTTTTTTTTTTAAGTCTTCATTTAATTTGCTTTCAGCCTATTTCACTCCCTTGCATCCTGGCAACACAGACCTATTAATGAGTCAGCCATGAGAAAGTGTCCCCAGTTTTACTTACAATAACACTCAAACAGATTCCAAGATTTGAGTGAGCTTTGTGGTTTGCTTCTCTCAACACAAATCCATGCACATTTCTGAAATGCTTATAGGTTTGGGATTTATTCTGCAATGACTATCCTTCACCTTACATTTGGCCCCTCTACCTGTCCATCAGAATTTGGGGGTGTTATTAGGCTTTTGCTAGGATTTTTCTCCACTTATTTTCTAGGCAAGATTTTCCTTTGACTGTAGCCCTTCCCTGAATCTATTTGCACTTGCACATTATCTTGCAGAGATGCAATGTTCTCATAGTTTGACACTGTTTTGCTCATGGGAGCTGGAAGTTTTGAGGCAGGCAATTTAAATCAGTTGATATCAGATGTTGTATTAGTTGGGATGACTCTTGATTCAGATTTAAGGAGATGGAGTTCTTCATTATAGGTATTATGTAAGTAGATTATATGTCATCAATTTTGGGGAGCTGGAAAGGCAGGCTTTTGTTCCTCAAGAGACTCAGACAAATATGATCAATCAAGCAGAGGCTTTATACTAATGATAACCTATTGAAGGAAAGTTTTGTCTTAAAAATCTTGAGAGAGGAACTTGATCTTCCACCTCTGGTCTGAGGAGCTACCATCTTTCTTCAACGGATTGAAATCGCTTTTTAGATGTCTTCTTTGCCTTGTAACTGTGGAGAACAGTGGCATTTTTGTTGAAAGAAAAAAAAACAAATACTTATATGGCTGAGGAAAAACAATTTATATGGACAGAAAAAACAAATAAGTAGATGTTTGTCAGCCAATACAAGGTTAGTTTGGATATATGTGTTTTATATTTTGGGCCTTATTGCCTTTTTATGTAGAAAAATAACACTATGGCTGTTTTCTGTTGATTACAGACTTTTTCTTGGGGGGGGCGCAAATAGCTTCTTGCTTAGGGCTTGTTGCCCTACAATACAAGGACAGTTTGCACATTGTCTCCTCTCAAGAAAAGCCTCTTGAAGTAATACTTTTATAAGTGTTCAGGGACAATTTGGGAATCAATAAACCCTAATTAGGACTTTGCTAACCCAGAGGACTGTATATACAGGTCAATTTAGAAAATAAAATATTTCTCATGTAGGGTTCCTGGACATGTGTATGGTGATATCGTAGGGACTAACATTTCTTTATTTTAAATAGTTTCTTTATGTAGGTAAGTACTAATTATTGAAAGACAATTCTTATTTGAAATTAATTGGCTAAGGAGTTATTAATATAGGATGCATATATTCTTATTTAAGGTGTATGTCCACTTAACAGTGATATTCTTGGGGGAAATGTGGCCCTACTTGTGTTGCTGGTGAGAGACCATGGCCACATGATTAAGACACACAGTTCCATATTTGATATTTCCAAGGACTGAGCTAACATGGGGACAATCTGGTTCTTATTGTAACAGAGTAGTTGCCCCTCCTCCTATACATATGGAAGTGTAAAATTAAGAGTGGGGAATCTGAAACAGAGGGAAGGGACTGAAAAAATAAATAAATAAAAAAGATTTTATGTCTCTTTAAAACTTCTTCCACTCTTTTTGGGAACTGCAGCCTGACCAGCATCCCTGAGGCAGGTTAAGTCCTTTGGTAAAAGAGATAACTCGGCCATCCCAGGTGGCATCAGCTTCCCAGGTGGGTGATTGGTGGACTTCATAGACTTTGTCTTTGGCAGAGATGGGCCAATTACAATAGTTAATCACAATAGCCTAGAACTGAGGGACCCTCCCATTAAAAGCTCTGTATTTCTGCTTATGTGCAGGAAATATGGATTTTTGAGACAAGAAACTCTACCATTTTTCCTCCTTTGCTGGAAAAGTAATAACACTTCCCTTTCCCCCAGACCAGTTGCTCTCATTCTTTGGCCTCAAGGACAAGTGCCAAGCTTTCAGTAACACTATCTGTGATTACTTTACCAAGTTACACAAAGCATATGAGGAAAAGTAAATCCTCATTTAAGATTTTCAAGTTACAAAACGTGTGTAGGTACAGTTTGGGTAAAAATTGCTCCCTCTTCCTTACTTGTAATTATTCACAATGACATTAAGGGTACATGCACCACTTTATCCAAGCCATCAGGGACTTTTGGTGGCAAATAACACCTTATTTGGGGACTTTTTGTCCAAGAATGCAACAATTAGTATAGAAACAGCTCTTTTATAAAATGATACGGGCACAGTAATTTGAGAAATAAACAATTAATTATCCCACGTTCCCTTTCCAAGGATAGAGGACTAATTATATGGAGGTACAATCTTAATTAAAGTCCTTTGTCTTAATAAGGAATGGAATTTAAGGAAAATAAAGTCTATATATTTTTGTGTGATTCTCTAAATTTGCAGCATTAGCATGAGAGAAACCATGCAATTGTGGAGCTCTTTGTCCAAATGTTAAGGGCATTTTGGAGAATGGCTAATGACTCCTTACTTGGTGCTTTTGCCTCTGGGTGAAACAATATCATTTGAACAAATAATTATTTGTTTAAATTTGTTTAAGCTTTTGTAGTATGTGGCAAACATCTTACTTATTAGGTTGAATTTATTCCATGTGTTCAGAAACAATTGAGAAATATGTAACTCTTGATATGTGGACCTTTGTCTTCTTTAACGAAGGCACTTTGGATATAAACAACTCCTTTCACGGGACCTCAGGGGCACATCCTAAATATTTATAGCCCCAGTTTATTAGTATATTCTTAGTTTGGATTATGTTTAAAGCATGTGGTAACACATAGTGTAAAAACACTTCGTTCTTTGGTGTTTTATGATGATTAATACCTGAGACAAACCTGCATTCAAGTCTACCTCTACCATTTAATAACCAAAGTTGTTCAATTATTATTTAATGTTTCTAAATGTAAATTTTCCATCCAAGAAATGGGGAAACTAATAATCCAAACCAATAAGGTTACTGAGAGAATTTAATGAGATATACATGTAGATAACTTTCAACAGTTCCTGGTATACAGTAACTGCTCAATTAGGATTTCCATTCTCAAGGCAATGATACACAGTATCATTGTATATAGCTGTTTACAGTTTATACCCTTTTTACCATTCAGACATCTTAAGGTTTTTACTCAAAATACTACTTTTTCATCCTACATTATTATTGATGGCTTTCAAATCAACTTTTGTCATCATACTAAGCATCTCTGACTTTTTTTGTTTTTTATCTTTCAAATTGATACGATGATAATAAGCAGTCTATTTCATAGTTTTGTGAGAATCAAATTATAGTCTGTATGTCCTTTGAAAATTTGGCAGAATAATACTAGGGTAGGTGGTTTACCTTCATTATTCACTTAATCCACCCAGCAGTCCAACATATAAAATGTGAATAAGTTGATTTTATTAATGATCAATGTGAGTTTCAGAAAAGTTAAGCAACTAGCCTAAGATTATATAGCTAACAAATGACAGTGTTAAGACTATCACAGGTGTGGTTGGCTACAGAACTGTGCTCTTACCCACCATAATTAACTATTCCTCCATTGAAAATTTAAAATTATGTTGAGTTATAGGATTCTCAACATTATTGGAGGAAGGATAGACTAAAAGTAAATAAAAAGAAGTAGGGAAGAGTAGAATATTCCAAGTACTTGTTTGTGAGGGCCTGGACTACTTTAATAGCTACAGATATAAATATAGATATGTGTGACCTGTGATGTGGATGACTCTGGATATTTGAATGATCAACAAAATTGTGATATTATGGATAAAAATACATTGAATTCAATTGGAAGGGTTAGATTTTAAAGAAAGGATAACAATTTCAGTTCCTAAAACATTTAATTTCCAAATAATTTGGCTTCCAAAAGTTAATTCAATTAAGAAAGTTGGCTAATTATTAAATATTTCCAGGCAAGATGATAAGATGCAATCTCTGATATCAGTAAGACCTTTATTTTCCTACATAATTGTCTTACATTTGTGACAAGACATTCATGATTACATAGTTAAATTCCTCTTCCTAGCTTTTAAAACTTCTATAATATGATCAGATCCTATTAGAGAAAAATGAGTTTTAATCTTAACTCTGTCACATCCAAACCATGATGCCTTAGTGAAATAATTTATCTTCTTTAAAATGTCTTTTCTTCATCTAGCAAGTGAACATAAATCTGATATGAAGATAAAATGGAATTACATATATGAAAATGTTTTCATACACAATAAAGACACTTAGAAATTATAAGGAGTTTTACTGCAGCATCATGTCTTCCATTAAACACCAAGAAAAATCCCCATTTAGATTGACATAATCCACATCTCTACCTTTTCTTATAATTATGTTCACTTTTCTTGGATTGTTCATTCTTATCCTATACACTAGTGTATATCCTATACACTAATATAAATTCCATCCATCCCCTATACCCATTCAACTGTGTAATCTTCTGACAATTTCTTAGTGTTGAACATACACACACACACACACACACACACACACACAATCTTCTTTTTTATTTAATTGTGTCAAGTGAGGGTGCTTTATACTGTTCTGCACTTAAACTACAAAGCAAAGGAAAGATAGGGTTACTTCTCTTTCCTAAACAAGGCTTAGTAAATACCAAAGAAATTGAATTACATCTCACTTAAATTTATTTTTATATTATAAAACATTACATTTTCTTTCATCTTCAGTGAATGGAGACTGTGATTCTACAAATGGAATAATGTCTTCTCCTTAAGAGCTGATGTTTAATCCTCATCACTTTTGTTCAGAGTTGTGTTTGTCTAGGCTAAATAATTTTCCCTTTACTTTTTTCCATCAACTTTATCTGCATGGTGGGTGATTAACGGATCTATAATAATCTTTATCAGGAAATTTCCTACATGTCATCTATGTTGATGCATTGTCTATCTTTAATGGATATTGGAGGTGTTTTGGCTATTAACATCAAGGATAATTGCTGTCTCACTGCATATTACTCAATAGACCCCCCAGAGAGAATATGATTGGAATATATCAGATAACATTAGATTTTCTTTAAATAATAGAAATGGATCTGTAGTCTTTCTATAGTGTCTAATTAATTCAATATAACAATGTGATGAATTGATCCACTTTACTGGTAATTGCTACACATTTATGAGAAATAAGATGACTAAAAACAATATCCTCTTCCTGTAGGTATGCTGAATGTTAAAATTTTAAAACCATCACCCAGAGCCAGGAAACATCACAATGAGATGCAAATCAAAGCAGTTAATTTTGCTTGCAGCAAAGGTTAATGCAGCTAATTTTGGGGCTCCCTTCTCCTTTGATAGATAAGAATAGAATGTAGCACACTCAAGATATTCTTAAAATTACTCTTTCAGATGTTCATATTTCACCTCTTTCCCTGTACTTTCAAGTGTTTCGGTGTCACTCTTACTATTCTTAAAATTAAAATATATTCACCTGAGCTATGACATTTTTAAAAATCCATCTTCCTTCCTCCTCTAAACATATTAAAATAATAGTCATATTTCAATAATTTCTGATGATTTGTGGGATTTGGTCTCTTGCTTCCTTCTTAATATACACATTGTTAAATCATCATTCCCTAGATAATTGGCTTTTAGGGCAAGAACTAACCTTAACCTATACAAAGCATTAGAATAATCACTCAAGGTAAAAGTGGTGTATATGGCATCATAAAAATACACTGGCATGGGTGTTTCACTGAATTAATCCAGGGACTTTTAAAAACACCTGTCATTTGAGGAAATCCTCCATTTTAAGTGTGAAAGAATGGGTTAGTTTTATTACTGTGACTTAACGGAGTCCTGAATTTTGGAAACAGAGAAAACAAATTGCCTGTTCTCTCCCTCAATGAATACATAGTAGTTACATCTTTAAAATTTCTTTTTTTCTTTTTGACATTTTAGTTCAGAAGTTTAACTTTACCAATTAATGTGACTAGAGCAGCAGTTTTTATAGGTATTCACTGAGGCTTCCAGATTGATTTTTTTCTTCAATGAAGTTTAATGAGGTAAATGTTAGGGAAAATTTGTCTGTCGATTTTAGTATTGGGTCAGATTTTTAGCTTTTTCTGCTCTCTTAGAGATTAGCTGTAGGCTGCTATGTAGAGAATGTGTTGGTTACTCATATAATCCCAAAAAGCTATTTGGAAAAGTTGCTGAGACAATGAAATATTTAAATGATGTAACATAAAATATAAAAATACATTGTACCATACAAAGATTTATACATTTTTCTTTTTTTCTTTTTTTTTTTTTTTTGGAGATGGAGTCTCATGCTCTATTGTCCTGGCTAGAGTGCCATGGCATCAACCTAGCTCACAACAACCTCAAACTCCTATGCTTAAACAATCCTTCTGCCTCAGGCTCCCTAATAGCTGGGACTACAGGCATGTGCCACCAGGCCCGGGTAATTTTTTTCTATATATTTTTAATTGTCCAGCTAATTTCTTTCTCTTTTTAGTAGAGATGGGGTCTCGCTCTTGCTCAGGCTGATCTCAAACTCCTGACCTCTAGCGATCCTCCAACCTCGGCCTCCCAGAGTGGTAGGATTACAGGCATGAGCCACTGTGCCTGGCCCAAATTCTTGATAAAATTAACAAATACCATTAATTCTATTTTTAGCTCTTTGAGGAATCTCCAAATTTTTTTCCACAAAGGTTACACCAATTTGCAGTCCCACCAGCAGTGTAAGAGTGTTCCTGTCTCTCCTCATCCTCGCCAGAATTTGTTCTTTTGGGATTTTTGATAAGAGGCCAATCTCACTGGTGTTAGGTGATATCTCATTGTGGTTTTGATTTGCATTACTCTAATGATTAGCGATGTTGAGCATTTTTTTATGTTTGCTGGCCATTATTTTTTTGTCTTTGGTTCTGTTAATGTATCACATTTATTGATTTGTGTACATTGAAACATCCTTGCATCCCTGGGTTGCATCCTACTTGATCATGTAAGTGATCTTTTTAATGTGTTGTTGAATTCAGTTGGCTAGTGTTTTGTTTAGCATTTTTACATCTGTGTTCATCAGTAATATTGTTCTGTAGCTTTCTTTTTTTGTTGTGTCCTTGTCTGATTTTGGTATCAGGCTAGTGCTGGCCTCATAGAATGAGTTTGGAAGTATTCTCATGTTTTCAGTTTTTTTGAAGAGCTTGAGCTTTAAATGTTGTGTAGAATTCAGTGAAATTATTGGGTTGTGGGCATTTCTTTGGTAGGAGACCTTATTACAGCTTTAATCTCATTACTCATTATTAGTTTTCTGAGGTTTTCTATATCTTCATTGTTCGATCTTCATAGGTTGTATGTGTCTAGGAGTTTATTCATTTCTTCTAGGTTTTCCAATTTATTGGCATACAGTTGTTTATAATAGCCTCTAATGATTCTTTGTATTTCTGTGGTCTCATTTATGAGGTCTCCTTTTTCATTTCTGATTTTATTTACTTGGGTCTTTTTTTACTTAGTCTAGCTAAAAGTTTGTCAATTTTATCATTTCCGTAAACCAACTTTCATTTCATTGTTCTTTTGTATTTTTTTAATCTCAATTTCATTTTTTTCTCTCTCATCCTTATTATTTTTTCTACTAATTGCGAGTTTGGTTTGTTCTTGCTTTTCTAGTTTATTTGAGGTACATCGTTAAGTGGCTTATTTGAAATATTTCTACTTTTTTGATATAGGTGTTTACTGCTATAAATGTCCCTCTTAGTACTGCTTTTTCTGTATCCTATAGATTTGGGTGTATTGCATTCTCATTACTTTGTTTCAAGAAAATTTTAACTTTCTTCTTAATTTCTTAATTGACCCACTAGTCCTTCAGGAGCATGTTGTTTAATTTCCATGTGTTAGTATAGTTTCCAAGGTTCCTCTTGATATTGATTTCTAGTTTTATTCCATTGTGGTCAGAAAAAAATACTTGATGATTTCAGCTTCTTTGAATTTTTTGAGACTTGCTTTGTGGCCTAAGATATGATCTGTTCTAGAGAATGTTCCATGTTATGATGAAAAGAATGTGTATTCTGTAGCAGTTGGCTGAAATGCTTTGTAAATGTCAGGCCTATTTTGTCTAGTGTGTAGTTTAACTTCAGTGTATTGTTATTGAGTTTCTGTCTGGATGATCTGTTCATTACTTAGAGTGGGATGTTGAAGTCCCCTACTGTTATTGTATCGCAGTCTATCTTTCCCTTTAGATCTATCAGTGTTTGCTTTATATATTTGGGAGCTTGTTGTTGGATTCATAGACATTTATAATTGTTTATAGTCTTGTTCATTGACCCTCTTATCATTTTATGGTGATCTTCTTTCTCTGTTTTTATACTCCTTAACTTGTAGTCTATTTGTCTGGTATAACTATATCTACTCTTACTTTTTTTTTTTTTTTTTAGTTTCCCATTGCATCGAATATCTTTTTACTCCCCTTCACTTTCAGTCTATATGTGTTCTTACAAATGGGTTTTTTATAGGTAGCATATAGTTTTTTTAATGTTTGTTTATCCATTCAGGTACTTTGTCTTTTAATTTGAGAATTGAGTCCATTTATAATTAGTTTGTTGATAAGTAGGGACTTACTGTTGCCATATTTTTATTTGAAACTCCTTTCATCCTTCTTTCCTTTCTTACTATATTCCTTTGTGGTTAAGTGATTTTCTCTGGTAGTATGTTTTAATTTGTTGGGGTTTTTTAATTGAATCTATTATAGGCTTTTGCATTGTGGTTACCAAGAGGCTCACAAAAACATTTTATAGACATAAGAAGTTATTTTAAGGAGATGAGAACTTATCTTAGATCACAAAGCAAAGGATAGAAACAGAAAAAATGGAAAACAATTACATGATAACTCCAATACCCCACATTTTGACTTTATGGTATCTCAATTTTCATATTTTGTATTTCCTATATCTTAGCAGGTTGTCATTCCTATTATGGTTTTTGATAAATTTATCTTTTGTGCTTCATAGTAGTGTTGTGAGTGGATTGCACACCACAGTTGCAGTTTCAGAGTCTTCTGAGTTTGTCCACGTACTTAATTTTATCACTGGGTTTTATGCTTTTAAAATTTTTTCTTGGTAAATGAGTGGTTTTTTTTTGTTTTTTGTTTTGTTTGAGATCAAAGAACTCTTTAGAATTTCTTGTAAGACGACGCTAGTGGCGGTGAATTCCCTCAGCTTTTGTTTGTCTGGGAAAGACTTTATCTGTCCTTTGTATTTAAAGGATATTTTTACTGGATACAGTATTGTTTCTTACAGTAGTTTTTTGCTTTCAACAGTTTGAAAATGTCATCCCACTCCCTCTTGGCCTGTATGATTTCTGTTGAGACATATGTTGCTAGACTAATTGGAGGTCCTTTATATGTTATTTGCTGATTTTCTCTTACTGCTTTTAGGATCCTCTCTTTCTCCTTGACCTTTGACAATTCAATTATTATGTGCTGTGGGATAATCTTATTTGGGTTGAATGTGGCTGATGTTCTTTGACCTTCCTATATTAATTTCTTTTTGAAGTTTTGGAAAGTTTTCTGTTATTGTTTCTTTGAATAAGCTTTCTGCCACTTGTGCTCAACTCCCTCTTGAATACCAATATTAGATTTGGTTTTGAGGTAATTTTCTATATCTTGTAGGTGATCTTCATTTCTGTTCATTCTTTTTTTTTGTTCTCCTCTGAATGTGTAATTTCAAATAGCCTGTCTTTGAGTTCACTGATTCTTTATTTTGCTTGACCCATTATGCTTTTGAGAACATCTAATGAATTTTTCAGTTCAGCAAATTTATTTCTCATTTCTTAGATGTCTGTTTGATTTTTTAAATTTATTTTAATATCTTTGTTAAATTTCCCTGATAAATTTCTACACTGCTTTGCTGTGTTATATTGGAGATCATTGAGTTTCCTTAAAACTGCTCTTTGCAATTCTTGGTCAGAGAGTTCACATACTGACATCTCATTAGGGTTAGTCACTGGTTCCTTGCTTTGTCCATGTGTAGAGGTCATGGTTCCCTGTTTTCTGTTTTTTCTTGTGGATGTACATCTGTATATTTGCTTTGAAAGATTATTCTAATCTTCTCTGTCTTGTTTTGATTTTTATTGGATGTGTTTGCTTAAAGATTCTTCATAATTTTCCTGTTGATTTTCTTTTTCGTTTTTTTCCCATTAGGTTGCTGCCTCCTTTTTGCAGTAGATGAAACCTTAATCCCAGATTTGCCTTGGTTCTAGCAAATGATCAGAGTACCATTTGTCTTGAATGGGAAAGTTCCCAAAGGGGATTTCCTGGTAGTGTGGAAAGACTTGCTCTAGGGGTTTTTGCCCAAGAGACCTGTTCAACAAACTTCCTACAGCATGATGTTGCTTAACAGCCACTCTGATTTGGTATTACCTTTGGATGAGTTATTGAGCAGAGTTTCCAGGGCTGGGCATGGTAGTCTTGTATGCCCCCTTTGTCTCTACTCTCTTTAGGAATATTTCTCCCTCAGGCACTTTTGATGCTTCACTGGGATTGAGATGGGACAGATCTCCTGCCATCGTACCTTAAATGGTGGTATAGGTGGTTGTCCACCTCAATCTCACTTCTTCCAGTGTAGAAACTGTGAGTTACGGAGAGATTTTCCTCATACTTGGTGATGGGCAGATTGAGGAGAGAGGCATCACAGACATGGAAATGAGATACTTTTACTGTCTGCTTGGAGTTTTGTCATTTCTCTGTATTCCTGGGACCTGTCTCATTCTCATATTTTAGTTCTAGGATATTGCTGGTGATAATCATGGCACTGTACATTTGCTTTTGGTTTTCTGTGGAGAGGAGTGAATCCAGCTTGTGTCCACAACACTGTTTTGGAACCAGAAGTCCAATTCAGAATATTTTTAAAATTTCATTGTGATTTCCTTTTGACGCATGATTATTTTGAACTATGTTGCTTAGCGTCAAAAAATGTGAAGATTTTTAAAGTTATATTTTGTTATAATTTTCTATGTTAATTCTACTGTGGGCAGAGAATATGCTCTGTATAATTTCAAACTTTTTGATCAGTTTTAGTATAATTTGTATACTTGCAATGGATTGACTCCAGTTTGGGACACTGTTCTCTGTGTGTCAATCTGGTCTAATTTTTTAATTGTTTTATTGAAATTTCTATATATTTTTTTAGTTTGTTTCTCCATTCTATCACTTACTGAGATAATTGTATTAAAATTAGCCAGGGTGTTTGTGGATTTGTCTATTTCTACTGTCAATCCTACAAAATTTTCCCTTGTATATTTCAAAGCTATGTTATTAGGTTCATATAAATTTAGAATTTTTTATCTTCCTAGTGGATTGACCACTTTATCATCATGAAGCATCTCTCTCTGTCTTTAGCAATGTTTCTCTCCTTAAAAATTTACTTTGTTATTATTATAGCTACATTTGCTTTCTTTTGTTAAGAGTTGCATAGCATATCTTTCCTATCCTTTTACTTTCAGCTTACAGTATATTTGTATTTATGATGTCTCTGTAAGAAGCATATATATTTGTAATTTATTTAGTGAGAAAATTGTTTAATTGGAGTGTTTTATTTATAGGCACTATAATTAGTAATATATTTGAGTTTAATTCTATATTGCTAAATCCTTCAGGTGTCTTCCATTTGTTTTAAGTTATTTTTTCTTGTCTTGCCTTCTTTTAAATTGACTAGTTTTTTGTTATTTTTTAGCTTGCCTTAGCACGGTAACTATATGTTCTTTTATTATTATTTTCGTGAATACCCTAGAAATTACAGCATCAATCTTTGGCTTATTCCAATCTTCAGGCACAATAACTCCTTTTAACCCCCTTTTTAATTTATATGATGTTATAATTGTGTGTTTTAAGTCTCTGTATAGTTTAAGCTTTACAAGATATTATTATATTGATTATGTTTATAGTCAGTATTCATCTGGATTTACCTATATATTTATACTTTTCAGTCTCTCTTTTTTTCTTCTTCTTCTTCTTTTTTACATCTGGGATTATTTTCCTGTTCCCAAACAACACCATTTTATCATTTCTGTCAATGTGAGTCTGGATCGTGAAAAATTATCTTGCTTTTGTTTTTTTAGATAAAAATGTCTTTTCCCCCTCGCTTTCCTTCTTTAAGGATCTTCTTTGCCTGTTATAGAATTCTTCATTGGCCATTATTTTCTTTCAGCACTTTGAGGTTTTCTAAAATGTTTCTCCTGGATTCTTTTGGCTCTGTCCAGGTAAGTGGTCAAACTAATTATGAATACTTGGTATATAATAATACATCTTTATTCTTTGATTTCCTCTTTTATTTCTTGGTTTTAATGGAGATAAAATTCAACATTTTAACTACTTCATAATATACAATTCAGTGGGTTTTAGTATTCTTATTTTTAAAAAAATATTTTTCTTTGTTGTTCATCAAGTTTATTATGATGTACCCATGTGTGATTTTATTATTATATTTACTGTTAGGAATTCTTCTGTCTACTTTACTATCTTTCACTTGATTTCTTTCTCTAGTTTTAGAAAATTCTTAGTTATTATGTAATAAAATATTGCTTCCCATCTACTCTTTTTCTCCTTTTCCCTTTTGAGACTTATTTTCACCTAACCTTTTGTTTTCCATGCTTTTTTCTGCCTATTTTTTTCAGACCTATTTTCCAATTTACTGAATTTCTTTTCAGGCATATTTAATTTTCCGTTAAATTCATCATTTGAATTTCTCATTTTGGTTATTGTATTTTTAGTTCTAGATTTCATAGGTTCAGTTTTTTTAAATATTAATATTTTCTTTTCTTTCCTTGAATATATTTATTATGAATATTTTAAAATCCATGTTTGATATCTCTATTATCTTTATTTTCTGAATTTTCTTTTGGTTTTCTATCGTGTTGTCTTCTGATCCTTGTGCTCATTATATATATATGTATATAATTTAAGAATATTATGGGGGTACAAACATTTTAGTTACATAAATTGCTTTTGTACCATTTGAGTCAAAGTTTTAAGTGTGTTCATCACCCAGATACTGTGTATTGTACACGTTAGGAGCGAATTCACCCATACCTTCCTCCCTTCTCTCACCTACTGGATTTCTGATGAATGCTATTTCCATATGTGCACATAAGCATAGATTAGTTAAAACCAATTTAATGGTAAGTACGTGTGGTGTTTTTCCATTCTTTTGATACATCACTTAGAAGAATGGTCTCCAGTTTCATCTAGGTTAATATAAGAGGTATTTGTTCACCATTTTTTTATGGCATACATCCACTATGGTATACATATACCACATTTTATTAATCCTTTATTTAGTGCTGGATATTGTAAATAAAATATATAGAAAGAATTTCAACCCTAATATTACATTATCTTTTTTAAAAAAAGATTATTTGCTCTTCCTGTTTTAACTGGCAGATGGATGCCTGTGGGAACTCACAGTCCTGGATCATTTTAATCCAATCTTGGTGACTACTAGGCCTAGTCCCTGAAACAGCTGGTCTAGTTCTAATTTATCTCTTTTCCTAGGACATAAACCCTTGTGGGTCCAACCTACCCCCTGATAGACTCTTGATTTCAGTTTTTCTCCCCTAATCTCATCAGATTTCCAATATCATTGTTTAATTTCTCAGCCTTTCAACTGCTGCCTATTCTGGAATCAGAAGTACCAGCTCACCTGTCTTAGTTTCCTTCTCCTTTTGTATCTTGGCTCCACAATTTTTTTGGTCACCTTTTTAGTTCTCTCATGCCTTCATAGAAATTTTTAATATATTTATGCCAGGTTTTCTTGTTTCAGGAGAAAGTTAGTCATTACTCTTTATTACCTAGTTCACTTTATACAAAGTAGAAATTTGCTATTTGTTTTAAAAATATCCTTATTTGGCCATTAAAAAATTTGCAACATTTTATAAGATTTCCAGACTTTTTTTTGGTGGAGATTTTAGTTATCCATGAAATCTATTAATTTACGAGCTACTGATTAGAGGGATACAAAAGAAAAAAAGTATATACCAGTTCCTATGACCAAAAAGCTTTCTATGTAGTTAGAAAATCATATTTAACATGGATAAATCAATTAATGACTTGTAGAATGCTATATATATGTAAGGCTTTGATTGGGTAGCCCAACCCCTAAATAGCAGTTAAGAATTCATGTAGAGCATAGGGCTGCAGCTATGGTTTGAAAGATGGAGATAGCCAGGGGGAGGGGGAAGGGTATCTCCAGCAGGGAACAACATAATCTAAGGCTTAGTTGTCATTGAACAGATTTAATTTATACCTTGATGACTGAATAGTTTATCCTTTAATCCTTCTTTCCTTTGGTTTGTTGTTAATATTAATCAGGCTATACTGAAAGCTTGGGAATTCATTGGTGCACACTTTGATACATGTGTTAATTTGACTGCTTGTGATTTCTTTAGCAGACCCAGGGGTTTAGCTAACATGTAGGTGATTTTATAAAGTCTACATAGTTCCCCTTTTGCTTGTTTTGCAGTCAGCCCTATCTCAGGAGAAACTCAGCTAATCCAGCTATTTCCATCTAATGCTCACTTGAAGAAATCCCCTGTATTTACTTTCCTGCCTTGGTACTAGAATGAGACATTTGTGACTATAAGCCTAAATCATAATTTACACTGGTAAAAATCAAGAAGGACTCACATTATACCTGCGTATTCAGGATACTGGTTTTATCTGGCTGAAGTGACTGCTTTTCAGAGGTCCATATTTTTCTCTATGGATTTGCTTAAGATGAATGAGGCATCTTGTGCAGCTACTAAGGGCATGAAGCCTCAATTTTTTAGATACTCAGTGAGTCTGAATCTCTGGTGGTGGTGGTGGGGAGGCAAAGTAGTATAGTGAGTATAAATTTTACTTCATAAACTCAGATGTGCAAGAAATATTTTATGCCTCTTTTCAATCAAATTTAACCTGCAATCAGCCCCAAATTGGTTAGGCTGGTTGGAAATTTGGTTTCAATTATTATTATTACTTTGTATTATCCTTCTACTTCCTGCCCTGTGCAATGACTCTGGGAGGCTAGTACAGAACAGGGCATATAGGCAGGACTCTTTGATCTTTGGTTCATATTGATCACCACTGACATACTCCTCATCCAAGTCTGCACAGTCCCTTGAAGGTAAGTTCCACTGTGACTTCCATGGATTTTTGCTAACTCTTAGAGTCATGGTTCCCAGGATTTAGTATTTTTGGATACTACTGTTCACCTATTTTCCTGTGAAGTCCTACTACCATCTCAGGGTGCTATGAAGGAGAGAGCATCTTTTGCAGGTCTATTTGGTGGTTAAGAAGAAGAAAAAATAAATTTAAAAAAAAAGGAGAGAGGATTCAAACACGGTTCCCCCCTCAGTCTTTTAGAATTGTTTCTTCTTTCAGAGGCAAAATGAAAGTGTAATGGCAAGTACTATAAAGTTACCTCAAAACTGTGCTACCAGTAGACATCTTTTTCTTCCACTGCATGAAAGGGAGTTGTGGGAACCGGGAAAGTATGAAGATCATTGGGGCAGGGGTTGGACTTTGCCATCATCAGTTGATTTCCCTATTTGGTGTCAGTCCCTAAGCAATGGATAAGATCTGGTCTGTACCCTCAGGGAGATTCTGTTCAAGAAGATAATGAAGATGTAGTGGGAAAAGGGGCCCTTTATTACTATAGGTCTTATCTCAACTTGTGAGGGGAACACCTTAAATCTCAGCTCTCAAGTTGTCTTTTTCAGTTTCATTGGTAGTTATAAATCAGTCTTTGGGGGTGCTTAGCCTGTAACTGTGGGAATGGATGAGTGTGTCTATTTTTATACTAGGTGTTCTTGGGCTTTGGCCTCAAAGGATAAAACTGTGTGGCTCAGGCACTTTCTGAAATCTCTGGTTTTACAAGACTTCTTGCTGCAGATAAGGACACTGACTTCTCTTATCTGCTTGTCCCTAGGTGCCACTCTTTGTCGAGATACTGACTTTACCTGCAGAGCTAGATTGCTTTTATCCCTGAACTATATACTGCAGACACTCAAGGTTAGTGTCAGGAGAGGAGAAAGGGTAATTATTTCTAGGGAAAAGAATTGTGTAGGTGGTAGTTTAAAAAACTGGGGGCTAGAGTGGTATTTAGTCAAATATGGCTGCCACACAGCAATAAAAGAGAGCTTTTTGGCATCTTTTTCAACGAGCTCAACAATGACCTGCTTTGTGCTCTGGCAGTTATTCTAGAGAAAAATGTTTAAAATGTTTCAGCATTTACAAAAAAAAAAATCTCTCACCTGTTTTAGTTGTATATCACGATTTCGTTGAGGCCTCCGGAATACTAACAGTATCAGGTTTTTATTAATTCATGATACTGCATTGTAAATCAGAAGGTTTACACCCTTGGCCTATACCATTTTAATTTTCCAATCATCTGAGCAAACTGCAATTATTATTTGATAAGTATTTGAATGTTCTTCTTGTCAAGTATATTTATCTTTAACATGTAACCAAAATGTTTGTACCCCCATAATTTCCTGAAATAAAAAAAAAATTAAAAAAAAATAATGCAATTAGAAAAAAAAAAAAAACTTGGTCCTGGAGAGAGCCTTTTAAGTGTAATTTCGATTTTATGTTTTTTAAACCTTGATCAATTGTTTCTTTTTTCTTTTTTACTTTTTTCCCCATCCTTTGTTTACTATATTTTTTTAATTCTTATTTTTTATTTCAGAGTGTTACAGGGGTACAAATGCTTTGGTTACATAAATTAGCTTTGCATTGCCTGACAAGCGTGCCCATCTCCCAGACAGCACACACCACATCCTTTAGGTGTGGATTTACCCATCCCCTCCTCTAGATTCTCTTTTAGAGTTGTATCCCCTTTAACAAATGTGAGTAAGTCTAAATGTAACTTCTAGAAAGAGAAGTTAAAATTGCCTTAATGACTTGGGGGTATCAAGGTTACAGGCATGTGTTTTCATTTTGGCAGAGGAAAATTAATCATGAGGAATAAGTATGTTAAACCACATTCCCCTAGCAGAATGTTGGCTGCTTAAATACTTGTTTTCCTGTCACTTGAGATCTATCTATGTAAGAGAAAAGGGCAACTGGCATAAAACTGGAGAGTAGTAGGTATAGGAGAGCATACCATTTCCTTGATTTTCCATACTGGATAGTTCTTCTCCTTAGCTTTTATGGTTTTTATGCTTTCTATATCATGACAAAACCTGATCTTAGGAAGGAATCAGAACATATTCATAGTAGAGTCTGAGTAACTTAATGGCTTAACATGTCACTATCCCAAGGGATTTGCATTTGAATAAGCTAACAAAGCCTCAAGTAAAGCATTTCACAGGAGATTTTCAAGCTTCAGTCCTCCAGTGCAGAGAGTGTTTTATTGGTCAATTGTATCTTTCTGCACACCCCCATCACCATTTGGGGGTCTCCTTAGCTTTTTTTCTACATCTGGTCCTGACTAGTATCCATGCGGAGTGGCAGTTGAACTGTAGATGACCAAATATTTGACACTGTGTGCGTAGTGGAGGATGGGGGAAATGGGGGTGGGGGGTAGGAGGGGAATGGAGATGCAAAGAAGGAGGAGCATTGATAAGAGAGGAAGTAAGTCTGCCATTACATGTATACCCATTGTGGGCTGAATGGGGCTATATGTTGTAGAAAGATGGAAAAGCAAGCGTAATTCCTAGTTCATACAAGAAGAATTTTATGACTCTGGTGATTACATAATATAGAGGTGTGGAATTTTATTAAACTACATTTGGAGTCAGGCCAATCTAGGCCTGTATATCATCCTAACTTTTTCTCATCTGCATATTCTTGGATGAATCTTCTACCCTCTCTAGCCTTGAATTTATCAAATGTAAAATGACAGTGATGCCAACCTACTGTTAAAAGGATGCCATGAAAAACAAATTAGATAATAGATATATAAGCACTTTGCAAACCCAAAAGCTATAAAGTGCTATATAAAGCTGAGATGTTTGTAACA
>CAUYRT010046830.1:0-10617 GCA_963574885.1 Lepilemur ruficaudatus
CTTAAGACCAGGCTGAACCTTTTTCTACTTTCTCTTTCTCTTTCCATCAGCTGAAATCTGTCTATGTGACCCTGCCTCAATCATGCAAATGAGAAGAATGTCCTAGCAAATGTCAGGGACCCAAGATTGAAGGAGCTTGAATCCCTGAATCACTTCATGGAAGAAAACCACCTGCTGACCTGAAAACCTACCCTGGAGTGAGATGAGAAATGAGGTTATTGTTCTTTAAGCCACTGAATTTTGGAGGTTTATTTTTTTCTATCAACATAGCTATCCTTATTAACACAGGGTGGGAGTTAGAGAGTGACACTAGAAACAGGGCAATTTTAATAACCCAGGTGACAAATGATGAATACCTGTGATGGGATTGGGAGGGTAGTTGCAGAAAAGATACGGAAATATTATAAAACACACTCAACATGATTGCTTTACCTTCAAATTTCTTAAGATTCTGGCACTTCTTTAGCCCACTACTTGATTTCCTGCAAGGAGACTTTATTCCCCTCAGTTAACTAAAACTTTTCTTTGAAAATTTGTTTATTTTTTCACCCAACATGAACTTTGACTAATTTCTTTGAAAATTTATTGGAGACCTAAAAACAACAAATCCAATCTGGATCCAATCTGATCTTCTCTCAGTCTTTATATTAGCTTTGTTCTCTCTATAGCATATGACACTTTTGATCACCCCACACACAACCCCCACCCCTCTACCTACTGGCTCTACCACTTTCAACTCTTTCTCTGTCCTTTTCATGAGCTCATTCTTGTTCCATACCCTTCTAACCGTACATGTTCCTCAAGGTCCTGCCCTTAAATGCATTCTCTTTTCTATCTAGGCTTGATAATCTCATTCACTGTCATGGCTTCAGTAAGCAGAGTGTGATTGACACAGTGTGGCCCATCCTTGTGGGGAAGAACAGATGCCAATTAGTCTGACATGAACATATACAACCCAGAAAGTGGGTGGGGTATAGGAAGGCAAATGACCATCTCTCTCTTCCAGACACGAGTAGATCATTTCTACTGATGGAAAACTTACAGAACTTTCCATAAATAAAGGGGTGGACTACAGAGAGCAGGATTATCCAATAAATGGCCTGAGAACACTTCCTGTGTCACCTGGCTATCAATAGTTGGTTTCCTCTCCCTCAAGTGGAAGGGGCTGTGTCTGAACTCAACTTCCCCTGGGACCTGGTGGCTGAGCTGCTAATGTTTCCCTGAATCTGCATGAACAGGTGCTGTTTAACCTCAGACTTTCAAATGCTAAAGCCTAGATGATTTATCCCTCACCTCGAAGGTTACTCTTACATCCACTCGTAAAAGTGAAGAGCACTGGTAGAGCAGGGTCTCACTGCTGGAGCACAGCGCCAAGTCTACCTCTTCATAGGATGTCAAAAGAATGGACTAACCATGCACCTGCTGCCTACTCTGCCCACAAGTTCCAGCCTGCACACGGTGACATTTGCCAGTGTTTACCCTGGACACCTTGACCCACACCTACAGGTACAGATAGTTAATGTTTTATATTTCTTTACTCATATTTTTAATGAAGTTTTGTTTTTTATTTTTTAAGAGGTGAGTAGAAAACTTTTTCATGTTTCTTTGAAGTAGTCACATATACAGAGAACTTCACTGATTAGTGAAGGTATGTTCTCACTGGTGGCAGTGTATTCCAATTCCAGACCAGCTGCTCACTGGAAATGAAGAGTTTATTGAGAGATAGGTTTGCAAACCAAAACATGCACAATTAATGTCATACTTTGTAATTTAGAGGTGAACTCATCAAAGCCCTTAAAGCTGAAAAAATAAAAATTTTCCCTGGATTCCATTAAAAAATAAACTGGCTAATACTAAAAATTTCAATATTAAAGTATTCATTTTCTGTTCCTTCCTTTCTTCTTATTGTAGCTTTGAAATTTTGCCATGAATTTATGAGATTTTACAGTGAAGGTAATTTGTTTTGTAAAAGATAAAATCAAATACACAACCAGAGGTTAAGAATTACACAGGATTATTTAATGCAATATGGCTTCTAAATAGAAAATCAATTCCCAAAGTCAAGTTTTACTTAAATTTGCTACCCCAAATACATAATGTTTAAAGAAACTCTGTTGCTTTAGAACTTCCCCATGAGTCCTCCTACTTCATATAGAGAGACCAATTCATTTCCAACCAGTACTTACAGGTATAGAGAAATTGTGGCCACTCCATTCTGATTAGTCCCCCATCATACCAGTGATTAAATGTTATGATTTATCATCCTGCCTCTGGTCCTAGAGATCAGGCAATGTACTGTATCTCTCTGCCAGAACATAGAAATTAGCTTTAAGTAATTGTGGGCCTGCTAAGTCAGATGTTTCTAAACCTGATCATTCATCAGAATCACTTAGGAATCACTTCCAAAAATTGTTTTTAAAATATAGATACAAATATAGACTCTAAGACTCCTCTGTGGGGACTCTGGTTTATTATGTCCAGATAGGATCCAGATAGCTCCATGTTTAAAAAAGTTTTCCAAGTGATTTTGATTCCCAGTCAGCTCTAAGAATCACTAGTCTAATCACTGATCAAAATGTCTCCTCTTCTGACCCAAGTTTAAACCATACTACTTTGTCTTGATCTCCTTAGCACCAATTTTTTGATTCTCTAGCTTATTTTGGGTGTCTTCATCTGATTCCCCCAATATTTAGTCCTCTTCCTGATTTTTCTGCAGTCATTTTTATCTCAGGTCTCCCAGCTTTAGTATTATTTGGGGGGGTGGAGATTTATTATTCTAATCTCTTAGGTTAGAGATCAGCAACCATTTTTTATAAAGGGTTGGATAGTATATATTTTAGGCTTTCTGGGCTATTTGTCTTGGTTGCATATTTTTCTTCATATTAAAAATCCTTTAAAAATGTAAAAAGCTGTATCCTGCCTGTGAATCTGCACATATGACAAAATTACATAGAACTAAATGCACACTCCATGCATCATGCATACACACACACCAGTACGTGTTAAACTGGTGAGATCTGTACAAGATCATACCTAAAAAAAAAATGCTAGCAGTTGGAGTTTGGTTCAATCAATTATAGTAAATTCATTTAAGGAAATAGGTATTCTGCAGTCATTTCAACGTACTGTAGCATACATAATATTTACTAAAATGAAGGTGTTAAGAGTGATATTGTTAAGTTAACAGAGAGAATAAGGCAGTCTGGAACAGGGTCTGCATCAGAATCCAACTATGCTGGCACTTAACCTCAGACTTCTCCAGAACTGTGAGAAATAAATTTCTGTTGTTTATAAGCCACTGAGTCTGTGGTATTTTGTTATAGGAGCCCAAATTGACTAAGACACATAGTAGGTATAGTATGTTCCCATTCATTTACACTTTTAGGAGTACATAGAAAATAATCCGGACATAATTTCACCAAAATGTTAGACTCCATTTCTACAAAAATTTTTAAAAATTAGCTGGGCATGGTGGTACATGCCTCTAGTCTTAGCTACTGGGGAGGCTGAGGTGTAAGGATCACTTGAGCCCAGAAATTCAAGGCTGCAGGGAGTCATGATGATGCCATTACACTCCAGTCTCAGTGACAGAGCCAGACTCTGTCTCTGGGGAAAAAAAAAAGACAAATGAAGGAGTATGAGCACATAAGAAAATGGCTTACAACTACCATTTCAGGAAACCTTCCCTAGCCAAGCCAACTCTGCTGTGATCACTCTGTTACGTGCCTTGTCTATTTATTTCGTATGTAATCACTTTGATCTTTTGGATAAAGAACTGATTTTTTTCATGTTTTAGCATAAACTTAAATTATAAGCCCCTTCTGAGTAGACACTCTTTTCTGCTTTTTTTCCTCTGTAAATGTTAGGTGTTTAATTAAATTTTGAAATTAACCAACACTTGGGGAACGCAAAGCTTTCTTTGTGAATTATTAAAGAAAATGATTACTAAAGGAAAACTAATGGATGCATCAACCACAGGTTGTGGATTTTTACATTCTTCAGTCTATGGCATTACTAAAGTCTGTTCAATTATTATTCAGGATCACAGTGAACAACACAAAAGACATAATTCAAAGATAAAATCTTGGCTACATTTATTCTCCCTGTCTCACACAATCAACTACAGATGGTTCCCAGACTTAGTGATGATTTGACTTAGGATATTTTGACTTTACAATGGTGTAACCATACTTTGATTTTTAAATTTTGATCTTTTCCTGGGCTAGCGATATGCTATATGATACTCTCTCAATATGCTGAGCCAAATCATCTAACACAAAGCCTATTTTATAATAAAGTGTTGAATATCTTGTGAAAATTGATCATAAGAATTGGGTCTTGTCATATCCAACTAAAATAGAGTCGAGAGTCCAGGGGCAAATAAAAGCACTCAGGGCATATAACATTGCTCCAAGAATGTACTTCCCTGTACTTCTGGCTGCTGAAACTACCTGTTGTAACCTAAAAACAGTTTTATCTATTAATAATAGCTATATGCTGTGACTCTGACTAGTTTTACCCACTGCTCTCACTCAGCATTCTGAGCTCCCCAGCTCCCCGAACTTTACCAGTGCCAGGGAACTTTATTTCAAAACAATACGTAACATTTCTCCTTTTTATAAAACCTCCAACCTTCTCTGTTCTTTGGACTTACCGAAAACCCCTGGGTCTGTGTGTATGCCCATAATTGCAATTCTTGCTTCCCAGATAAAACATTTCACATTTAGAAATTAATCCCTATATTTTATTTGACTTCAACAGTCTCATGTAATTTATTGAATACTGTACTGAAAGTGGTCTGAGCATGTTTAAGGTAGGCTAGGCTAAGCTATGATGTTCAGTGGGGTAGGTTTATTAAATATATTTTCAACATATGATATTTTCAATATATGATGGGTTTGTTGGGATATAACCCCCATCCTGATTCCAGGAGTATCTGTAGTTTGAAATAATAATAGTACACTAAAACCAAGCTAGAGGAAAGATTTAAATCCCTGGTCTTCTGCCTGCAATTTGCGTGAGGTTTGGTTGAAACAATTGCATGCACCAATTACACTATAGTGCACGTTACCATCCTTCCTAGGCATTAAATTGTGTTCCTTTCAGGCTAGGTCATCCAGGAGGGTGAGAAGACTAGGTGGTAATCCTATGTGAACTCAATGCTTGCTGAAATTTTACTTCTTTAGAGAAACCAAAAATATGCCATATTTAATAAGAGAAATTCAATATAATATAGAGAGAAGAGAAGAGGAAGGAACTTGACACTTGCCAAGAGCTTACTTTGCACCAAACTCTATGTGAGAATCTATTTTAATTTCAAGGGCTTTTTTTTATTACATAACTCTTAATCTTACTATTATAATGCTTGTTTCCTTGTTTGATGTAGAAAAATTGATCTATTCGTTGTATGTTTATTAAGGGAAATTAAATTTACTTATCAATATTGTATTAATAATATTTAACTATTTAAATATTTAACTAATATTTAATAATAATAGCTATTATGACTTTATAGCTCTTGTTATAATTAACTCAATCAATATTTAAATAGACTCAATCAATATCTAATTATCTAAATTGAATAACTCAATCAATATCTAAATAGTCTAAATAAATTATTTAGATTATTTCCAGTTAAGGGGAAAAAGTACTTATATTCCTTCTTTAATCAATTATGGTACATTTAAAAATAAATGATGACTATAGCAGAAATATTTTAAAAATACATTATACAACTAGATTTTTCCATGACTGTTCCCTGAACTTACAACCCTCTCTAGGACAATAAATTTATCTATCAACTCTTTTTTTAAATTGTATACATTTAAAGTGCACATCATGTTGTTTTGGTATATATGTATATATATATATATATACACACATATATACATAGTGGAATGAGTACTATAGCCAAGCAAATTAACATACCCATCATCTCACATAGTCACCTTTTGTGTGTGTGGTTCTATTAACTCTTATTTGAAATTTGTTTAATTATTTCATCACAGGATTCTTGTAGAAAGTATGCTAATGAGTAGGAATATTGCCATTCTATGGAATTGGCAATGTGCCAATTAGGTATTATCTGGGGTATGCTAATACAAATGTAGGCCTTTTTTAAAAAAAATTAAATATTAGCCATAATGGAATTTTAAATGTAGCTTGAAAAAAGCCACTGCTAAATGTAAACTATTCATGCAGTAGCTCAGTGTCTGCCCTCAGGCTGATAGCATCCACATTAGCACAAGTCTAAGACAGCAGCAGCCTGAGTTCTTTCTGGTTTCCCTTGGGCACTATACAATTTAATTTTTCACTTAGAAATCTCATTAACCCAACTATGGTATAGTATTTTTACATTGTCACCATTATTTCAAGTGTCTTGCACATTGTATACACATGTTTACAAAATAAAGAGTATATCTTTAAATTATGTACTTTTTGATCTTCACAAAACAACCATACATAGTATATTTACCAATACCAGATATTAAGGCATTTAAAAATTACTTTTTGATGAATAAATATTGTTCCAATGGCAGTCAAAAATTGTGAATTAAATAAATCAACATTGGAAATGACTTCCAAAAGTGAAAAAAGAACCTCTGTTAAAAAGTTCTTTCTTGTAATCAATATTTTCAAGAGCTTCAACCTCTAATTTTAAATCTCTTTCAGTTTGATTTCTTTCTTTTGCTGCCTTCCCTAAGGTGATTAGCATTCGTAACTGCCAGATTAGCATTTGTAACTGCCCAAACTTTAACCTGATGGACGATAGATAATAAGGTCAATTGCCAGCCTTATTAAATATTCACTTAAAAGTGTAAGTAGTTATATTTCATTGCCTAAAACTTATAATTCAAGAGTATAAATGACTTTTTCTTCAATTAATATGCATAACCAGTTATATGATAAAAATAAATGTTTTAAGAATAATAAAGAATAATCGCTTACTGATCAGGACTCTACTACTTTGAAATCATTAAATGAAAATAATAAAAGCTTACAGTCATCAAGTACTTGATATGGACCAGGCACTATTCTAAAATCTTTACATGAATTAATTTATTTAATTCTCATAAAAATTTTATGAGGAAGTCGCGTACTACTATTGTAGTTTTATGGGCTCAGAAATTGAGGTTAAGTAACGTGTTCAAGGTCATGTAGTTTGTAAATGGAGGAGCCAGAATTCCATCCCGGGCCATTTGGCTTTGACCTGTGTTCTTAACCACTACAGTACAGTGCCTTTCAAATATCATATCCGCACTTGTTTTGAAATTGAATTATTGAGGAATTTACCACGTTATGCTTGGCACCAAAAATATGCCTGAAATGTAATAATGTCAAGAAAATAGAAGGATTTGTTTCAATAGCACAATTACACCAAAATTATCGCTCACTGTACCTCCTTCTGCTCCAGTCTCTTTCCTAAAGCAAATATCCCATACCATTCACTCACTCTGAGCCCAGGATAGGCCTCAGAATCCTTCTCAACACAACATGCTTGACAGTTGGCATGCAAGACCTATACATTACAGTTAGCTATTCACTAAAACATGCAGTTTGCGGTTTCATATAGCATATATGTATGTTCCAGTTTTTTCCTTTCTTTTCACAATATATCTCAGTGACAGAAAAATTGCTAGGACAAAGCAAGTTGGGAAGAGTCACTTTTTCCACTACTGACATCCTCATACCACAGCAAAACTGTTTAGGTCAAATTCTCTAGAAGCAAAGCCTGAGCATGCAGGTGGTTATTGAGGGAGTGCTTTCAGGAGAAAGGGAGTGAGGAAAGCTAGATAAAGCAAGAGAAGTTGCTATGCAAAGCTGTTGTCTAGAGTGTTACTTCAACCTGGTCATACTGTGGAAACAGAAACACAAATTGCCTCAAAGAGGTAGTTTCTTTTTGAGGCAAGTGAGCTGGCCTTTTGTACCCCTGCATTGGGTCAGTCATTAGCTGTGGATTGCCCCTTGGGGTGGAGGTTAGTTTGGCCAAGAGCAAGTCTCTAGAGAAGGGTGCAGCTTTAAGCCTTAGTGGCCAACACCTGTCATTTGGGAATATACTTTGGTCTGGTAGAGAGGCTTTGGGTGAGCACCAACAGTGTTGACGATAATGTCTTTAGTATCATTTGAAACTTTGTCCATGTACATATATAACCTATATGTGACAGCAAGCGTTCTATATTTTACCAACAATCAATGGTAGATCTACTTTTAGTTCTTAGAGAATCTCCATACTGTTTCCCATAGAAGTGATACTAATTTACATTACCACAGTGAATAAGTTGAGAACTTAACATTCAGGATCCTCATGGTTTGTTTGTTTGTTCTTTTAAAGAGATGGTGTTTCACCATGTTGCCCAGGTTGGATTCAAACTCCTGGGCTCAAATTATCCTCCCACCTCAGCCTCCTGAGTTGTTCTTCATGTTTTTATGTATTCTTTCATCCTACTCATCTCCTTTATTCGGGCATTGCAATAATATCATTCATCCTATAAAAACTATTTGCCAAGTATTTCCTAATCCACCCGGGGGAGGTACTGAAAGTGGGAGGTGGAGAAGGGGATTTTCCTATGTGCTGCGCCACTTATTCCCACCCAGATGTAAACCACTTGTGCAGCTGAGGACTAATAAAACATAATGAGTGAAAGCCTCAACATCTGACAAAAGGGGGCCAAAATCAGACCCAAAATGGGTCGGAACGTATTGCAGCACAGTCATAAGAAGCAGAATTCTCAAGAGCCAACATGCCGGTCTCTTGCCAAATGCCCTGCCCCCCCATATCCCAAATTGTCAGCCTTGTCTAGTCTTCCAGCCTAAGCTCCCTCACTTGCAAAGCCTAAGAGTTACAGGTCATTTAAGCAAAAAGGTAGTGGATATGTATATCCTTAGAGAGTTCTTCTTCTGTACTCTCAGGCTTATGTAGACTGTAGGTACAGGACTCATTTATTCTGGGCTCTTCTGAACCAAACTGAATATAGAGCCATGGAATTCTACACAGTCAGAATTGAAAAAGAACTGAGAAATCTTCAGGTCTACTCCCATCATCCTATAGATTGAGGTACAGAAAGGGCAAATGTCATGCCCAGAGTCACAATACTGGCTGGTGGAAAAACATGGGGTAGAACTAGGTCTCTTAGTTTCCAATCTGCTTTCACTGTTTTTCATTTCCTCTTTAACAGCCTAGGGTAACAATCTGTACTTTCATCATAGCCTTTTTCTCCATCCATCCCATATAATTTCATCTTCGACAATTCTCTCTACTTACTATATCACCTAAAAGGCCAAACCACTCCCAACACCTTACACGCCACTGCCCTTACTGCCAATTTGAACAAAGCGTCATAATCACACAACCGTGTCGCCTCACTGCTTTGCTCCTGAGAATCCCACTTTCTGTTAGTCTGCTAGGGCTGCCATAACAAAGTACACAGACTGGGTGGATTAAACAACAGATATTTATTTTCTCACTGTTCTGGAGGCTAGCAGTCCAAGACTAATGTGCCAGAAAACCAACGTGTGGTTTCTGGTGAGGCCTCTCTTCCTGGCTTGCAGATAGCTGCCTTCTTGCTGTGTCCTCACGTGACATTTTCTCTGTGTGCGCTCAGAGAAAGAGAGAGAGAGAAAGATCTCTGGTGTCTCTTCCTTTTATTATAAGGACACTAGTGCTATTGGATTAGGGCCTCATTTTTATGACCTCATTTAACCTTAATTCCCTCACTAAAATGCCTATCTCCAAATACAGTCACCTTGGAGGGTAGGGCTTCAACATACAAATTATGGGAGGACACAATTCAATCTGTGACACAGTCTTTCTGAACTTTTTTCAATTTCTCAATCAAATGAGGTTCTCTTTCTCCTCCTGCTCCTCATATATATTATTCTCTTTACCTAAAATGCTATTAACCTAAGACAATCTACTGAAAAACTGTTAGAGCTAATAAGAAAGCTTAGTAAGGTAACTGGATACATGAATTACATACGAAAAGCAAGAGTTTCCTGAAAATCAATAAAACTTAATTTACGCCGGGCGTGGTGGCTCACGCCTGTAATCCTAGCACTCTGGGAGGCCGAGGCGGGTGGATCGCTCAAGGCCGGGAGTTCAAAACCAGCCTGAGCAAGAGCGAGACCCCGTCTCTACTATAAATAGAAAGAAATTAATTGGCCAACTAAAAATATACAGAAAAAATTAGCCGGGCATGGTGGCACATGCCTGTAGTCCCAGCTACTCGGGAGGCTGAAGCAGAAGGATCGCTCGAGCCCAGGAGTTTGAGGTTGCTGTGAGCTAGGCTGACTCCACGGCACTCCAGCCTGTGGGCAACAAAGTGAGAGTCTGTCTCAAAAAAAAAAAAAACAATTTAAAAAGTTTATATAAAAATTTTCTATTTATAATATCAACAAAAAACAAAAGAACTCTTAGGCTGGGCGCGGTGGCTCACGCCTGTAATCCTAGCACTCTGGGAGGCCGAGGCAGGCAGATCGCTCAAGGTCAGGAGTTCGAGACCAGCCTGAGCAAGAGCGAGACCTCGTCTCTACTATAAATAGAAAGAAATTAATTGGCCAACTAAAAATATATAGAAAAAATTAGCCGGGCATGGTGGCACATGCCTGTAGTCCCAGCTA
>CAUYRT010046832.1:0-12248 GCA_963574885.1 Lepilemur ruficaudatus
TTGACAGAGTAGGTTTTTGAATGTAACAAGATAAGCCAACTTGAGTGGTAATATATTTTGGGAAATCAGCTCACTACAAATTGTGACTGTAAACATTGTACTGTAAATGCTTTGTAGTTTTCCCCCAATTAAAAAAAAAAAAAGTTTGGTAGAATTCACCAATGGAGCTATCATTTCATGGGCTTTTTTTTGATGGAAGAATTTCTGTTACTGATTCAATCCTCTTACTATTATTGGTTTGTTCAGATTTTTTGTGTCTCCATGATTAACCCTTGATAAACTGTAGGTCTCTAAGAATTTATTCATCTTTTTGAGTTATCCAATTTTTTGGCATATAATTGTTCATAGTAATCTTTTATTATTTATTTATGTTTCTGTGGTATCAGTTGTAATGTCTCCTCATTCATTTATAATTTCACTTATTTGAGTCTTCTCCTTTTTTAGTTTATCTAGCAAAAGTCTTGTCAAATTTATTTATCCTTCAAAACACAAATCTTTTCTACTGCTTTTTATAGTCTCTATTTTATTTACTTATTTTCCTTTTTAAATTATTTTCTTCCTTCTGCTAACTTTGAGCTTACTTTACTTGTCATTTTCTAGTTTATTGAGGTAGAAAGCTGGGTTGTTATTTGAGATCTTTCTTTTTTCAATATAGGCATTTATCACTATAAACTACCCTTTTAAAACTGCTTTTTCTCTGCCCCGTAAGTTTTGATATTCTGTTTCCCTTTTTTTGTTGTTGTTTTCATTTTCTTAAGATATTTTTTATTTCACTTTTGATTTCTTCTTTGATTCATTGGTATTTAGAAGTCTGTTGTTTACTTCCCTATTTGTGAACATGTCTGTGTTCCTCATTATAAATTTTTTTATACCGTTGTGATTGGAAAAGGTATTTGATATGATTTAAATCTTCTGTAATTTGTCTAACCTTGTTTTATGGCCTAGCATTTGATCTAGCCTGCAGAATGTTTTGTGTATGCTTTAAAAGAATGTGTATTCTGCCATTATTGAACTTTCGGTATATGTTTGCTAGGTCCATTGGTCTATAGTGTTGTTCAAGTTTGCTGTTTCCTTATCAATTTTCTGTTTATGATATATCCATTGTTGACAGTGGGGCATCTTATTCTCATATTATCATATTATTATTGTATTACAATCTATCTTTCTCTTCAGCCCTGTTAATATTTGCTTTACATACTTAGGTGTTCAAGTGTTAAGTACATAAATATTTAAAATTGTCATATTCTATTGATTAATTGACTCCTTTATCATATAATGTTCTTCTTTGTCTCTTTCAGTAGTTTTTTACATAAAGTCTATTTTGTCTGATGTAAGTATAGCAGCTCCTCTTTCTTTTAGTTTTCACTTGCAAGGAATTTTTTTTTACCTCCTTACTTTCAGCTTATGTGTATCCTTAAAGCTGAAGTGAACTCTTCTAGACAGCATACAGTTGGATCTTGTTTTCTTTGTATACTTTCAGCCACTCTGTGACTTTTTGTTTGTATAATTTAGTCCATTTACATTTACAGTAATTATTATAGTTAAGAATATGCTATTGAAATTTTTAAATTGTTTTCTGGCTGTTTTATAAATCGTTCTTTTCTTTCTTCCCTTCTCTGTCTTCTTTTATGATTTGATGATTTTTGCTGTGGTCTGCTTTCTTTCTATTTGTCTTTTGTGTAACTATGATAGGTTTTTACATGGGGGTTACCATGAGGCTTATATAAAACATTGTATAGTTAAGGGATTTGTTCTGTGAAGTTTGGATTTGGTCAAGGGGTCTCACTCAAGGATCTAGAAGGCCATGTGTGGCCCGAAGGCTGCAGGTTCCCCACCCCTGGATCTATTTTAAGTTAATGACAACTGAACTTCAACTTCAAATTAAAGCCCCACACTTTTGCCCCTTCCCCTCACTTTCTCTTGAGGTCAAAATTTACATCTTTTTATATTGTACATTTATTAACAAATTATAGCATAGTTATTTTTAATATCTGTCTTGTAGTCATTATACTAGTGTTATAAATGACTTACACACCACCATTATAGTATTAGGACATTCTAAATTTAACTATTTACCCTTACTAGTGAGTTTTATGCTTTCATATATCTTCATGTTATGAATTAGCATCATTTTGTTTCACCTTGAAGATTTCCTTTAGCATTTCTTGTAAGGCAAGTATATGGGTAATGAACTCCTACAGCTTTTATATGTCTGTGAAAGTCTTTATTTCTCCTTCATTTCTAAAAGACGGATTTTCCAGGTAAAGTGTTCTCAGTTAGCAGGTTTTTTTTTTTTCCTTTTACCACATTGAATGTATCATCTCACTTTCACCTGGTCTTCAAGAATTCTTCCAAGAAATCCATTGGGAGTTTTATTAATATTCCCCTGTATGCAGCAAAGCTCTTTTGCCTTGTTTAAAAAATTCTCTCTTTGTCCCACTCTCCCCTGACCTGCAGGGATTCTGCTGAAAAATCCACTGATAAACTATGGGGTTTCCTCCTATTGATGAGCCTCTTTATTCCTGCTGTTTTCAAAATTCTGTTTGTCTTTTACTTTTGATAATTTGATTACAATATTTCCAGGTAAATTTTCTTGCAGTTTAGTCTGTGTGGAGATCTTTGAGCTTTATATCTGAATGTCCATGTATCTTCCCAGATTTGGAAGTTTTCAGCCATAACTTCTCTAAAAAATTTTTCTTCCCCTTTCTTTCGTTATTCTCCTTCTGGAGACTTTCTGGACTGGCTTTGGTAAGGAAAGACCTTCACCTGTTGGGTGTCATAATGGGAGCATATTGGAATGCGTTGTGGCACAAGGTCTAGTGGCATGTGGCGCCAAGTTCAAGGGTATGTGGCTGCTCTGAGTCCAAGAAATCATAGTGGCTGTGGATAGACATGCAATACTGAGGGCTGGGGCTAACAACAGGGCCTGTGATTGACTGCGGGTGCATGCATGAGAATGTAAGCCAGTGTCATGCACATACAAAGTCACAGAACTTGGGGCTGGTGGCACATGCACATACACACTGCTGGGGCCAACTATAAACATACTATCAGCAATGGGGCCTGCAACAGAGATCAGGGCTGGCTGCATGCTTGCACACAGATGTGGAGGCAAGGGCTGGTTGCATGCGCACATGATGTTGCAGAGGCCACTTGTAGTTGCAGTGGTAGGGAATGGTAGCAGCAGTTAGGGTCACCTACATGTACACACACAGCTGTGTGGTAAGCCATAAGCATACTGTGGGAGCCAGGGCCAGTGGTGGAAGTTTAGATCATTTGTAGGAATGCCTGTGGTGCTGTAATTAGTGCTGCAATTAGCTCTCTTCCCAGAGAACCCAGGGAAGTACCTTCTAGGCATTCTCCACTGTGTTTGGGGAAGTGCAGTGATGGCTCAGGCCGCTGGATTTTGTGATGTCCTCAACAGCAAAAGCTTCAAGGGACCCACAGTGACCATGAAGGCTGTTGAGGTTTTTGGCACAAAAGGCTGCTGAGGTTACCTCCAGAGAAGGCCACTGGGGACCTCAGTGGGTCTCATTATATGGCTGATACTGATGGCTCTCACTACCTTTCTTTGTTCCTAGATATCTGCAGACATTGCAGCTATGCTATTTCTGTGATCTGGGTGGCATGAAACAGAAATGGGTCCTTCGTGTAATGTCCCATAGGCTGGAGAACCTTGTAGTTCAACCTAATCTCCTTTTTCTTGCAAAAGGAAATCACAGGCTGTGGAGTTCCCTCTTGGTGCTTAGCAGTGCTAGATTGGGGACAGCATGATGCAAGCAAAAGGAAACTGTGTTCACTTTTTTATGCAGTTATCCTTGGGTTTTTTGTTCCTCTGCATTGCTTCATCATTTTAACTGGATTTCTGTACTGTCCTATAGATATTTTCATTAATGGATAGCTGTCTGTTATTGTTTGTGGGTAAATGAAGGTTAGGATGTTCTTTTCCAACAACTCACTAATGTCTCTATCACTGATCATTCTGCTTAATTATGATGTTGAAGCTGTCTGTGGAAGTTTTCAGTGCAGTCACTGTCTTATTCAGTTCCAGAGTTCTGTTTGGTTTTTAACCATTACTATATCTTTGTTGAAATTGTCATTTTTTAATTTTTCATTTTACTGATATTGTTAAATTATCTGTTTTCACCCATAGCTCACTGAGCTTCAAGACAATTATTTTGAATTCTTTATTAGGCAGTTTGTAGGTCTCCATTTCCTTAGATCCTGTTACTGGTGCTTTATTTATTTATTTTTTTTGTTCTTGGGTGGTGTTTTGTATATATATATATATATATTTATCTATTGTCTTTGAGCTACTGTCTGCTCATTTGAAGAAGTACACATCTCTTCCTATTTTTACAGACAAGCTTTGGCAAGGAAAGTTCTTCACCATTCTGCCTATCCAGAGATTCTGGACTGGCCATATGGGGGAGTCTGCAGTCAGGATTTCTGCTGGTTCTTCAGGGAAGGGGAGGCTAGCCTAGTCCCTAAGTCAGCCGCAACAGGCCTGGAACCTAGGTCACCTGGTGGAGGCCTGGAGCTTGGGTCCATGTAGGTAGGCTGTGTGATCAGATCTGCAGGGACAAGCCTAGAGCCTTTGTCTATGGGGTCTGACCTGGCACTGGAACAAGTCTTGTGCCAATATTTATGGGGTTAAGCCTCGTACTGGGTTGGGCCTGGTACTTGCATCTGCAGGGCTGAGTGTGGTTCTGAGTCCATGGATTCTGGCATCCATACATATAGGCCTGATGCTTGAGTCTGTGAGGATTGTCCTGGATCCGGGGTCTTCGGGAACTGACCTACAGCCTAGGTTGGCAAGGCATGGCCTGGTGCTAGAGTATGTGTGGTACCTGGGAATAAAATTGCAGGCCTAGATCCTGAGGCCACAGAGATGGCCTCGTACTGGGGTAAACCTGGAGCCTATGTCTGAGGGAATGAGCCTGGAGGCTGGGTTCACAGGGATCAGCCTTATGCCTGGAGCTGGAAGGGGCAGCCTTGCACTGATGTTTACTGGATGGGCCTGGTGTTGAAGTCTATAGCACAGCCAAATGTTCACATTATTCTCTTTACCCTACAAAGAGGGGAAAGAGAATCTTCATTTCCAAGCATATTTTGATAGAAGATTTTGTGGTATCAAATTGAAAAATTATTAAAAGCTAATGCTGGCAGAGGGGAAAGAAGATCCTGTGTGCTTCCTAATTGTGTTTTTCCACTGAATTATCTAACCAGAAGCCTCTCTGCTTATGAGTTATAAAAGAGGATAAATGGTCCAATTGACTAAACCAGTTTGAGTTGAGTTTCCTGTCACTTCCAGCCAAAGTTTTATAACTGAACTGATAGGATAGTCAAACAATTTTGGGAAACACTATATTTAACAATATTAAAGAATCTTATTTGTTTGGAGGGTTAGTTTTAGCTTTTTTTCTGTTATTTGTTTACTGCAGAACTTTGCTAAGCCTTTAACATTGCTAAGGTACATATTGAATTCCCTAAGCAAAGAATAGAGTAGGCAACAATTTGCAAACTTATTTGATCATGGAATTTGTTTTCTTAGAAGGTGATTTCACTATAGACACGCCATCAAAACACATATTCAATGAATTCTAGCATTCATAGAATCAACATTCTAACCTTAAAACACAAGAAAGGGGGAATATTAAGGCATCTAAGAGTCTAAATATGGGCTTAAAACTGGTCTTCCACTTTATAGTCACGTAGCTTAAGGCAAGTGACCTGACTTCTCTGAGTTCCTGTTTCTTTATTTGTATATTAGGGAATATAAAAGTACCTATGTAAGAGTACTTCTAGAAGAATTAAGTTGTTGAAATTTACTGGGTAACTGAAACATACTGAGTACTCAATCAGTGATAATATTCACAATGATTGTTTTTTTTTAGTACTACCAGCAGTGTTAATTATTGAAGTTATGTTTTAACATTATTATATATTTCATTTTCAATGCTGTCCTTGACCTTGAGAGAGCCAAGAAATAAACCCTGTCATCTTTGATAATTACTTTGCTCATGCAGTATATTATAAATCTGAAATTTATTGAAATTTTGGCAGGATAGGAACAAAGGATGAACAAGTTGAAAAGTTGATTTTGGCTGAATTACTCATGAGTTGAGTGAGAAATTTCTTGTATCTTTAAACTTATAGGGGCTATTTGAGTTATCAGGTTATAGTTATTTGTCTAGCATTCAATGCAGAAGGTCCTTTTTACTCTCACCAAAATAAATGGAGATGTAGAGTTGACTTATGATTTTGTTTGTAGAAAAGTAGGACAGTTTTAAAGGATTCTACTTGGCTTTCCACAATTATGATAACTCTTAGATCACAGGCCAAGAACCCAATTTGGGAGTTACACTAACTTCCAAGTATGTCCACACTCACAGACTGGGAACGTAAACAGAAGAACTGTGTTCTGACCCAGTGGATACATTTTAAGCCAGTTTTTAGCCAAAATGCATTTTGTACTTGCTCCGTTTTACCACTAGATTCTTTATGTCCCCATATGTCCTCCATTCTAACTGAAGAATCTTGATAATACATCAGGTTTCTGAGCATCAATGTCAACTCAGCTGCTGTGCCCAGAAAACCTGGGTGCTCCCCTTTCTACACTGTACAGTTAACTGAATATATAGCCACAGATACCTTTTGTGATGGGTGCGGTAATCTTTACAGTATATACTTGCCAAAGTGTTGCAAGGTCCACCTCTTTTGTAAGTTTGTTACAGATCTAAATATGGGCTCAAGTCTGGGAATTGATTGAAGTATTGTGACATTAAATTGGTACAATCACACTCAGATTCCTGCATTTTGATCCTTGTTTTCTTATAATGGATGCGAAGCAGCATTTTCATTGGCTTACCATCTATGTTTTCTCCTAGCACTATCATGTTTATATCACCCTGAGGGTTCAGTCCCAATGGCTGCCTTTCCTTCCTTGCCTTTCTTTATGGTCATTGCAGTCTTCTGGCATCTTGTGTTTAAGTACCCCACATGGCCTCTATTATTTCAGTGTTCCATTGCCGTCATGTACACTGAGTATACTGAGGCCATCTCTGTGATGGCTAAGTCAAGCCTATGCTGCAGAGGAGAGCAGCCTCTGTCCTTCTTATGCAAATACCTTATTAATAGCACAATCCTTATTAGCATGGTGAGTGATATGTTCTTTGGGCTTTCCTGTGAAACATAATCCTAGATCTTCTGGCCTTACTATAAGACACATTATTTCCAATATGATCACCTCCTTGAAGCTTTTTAATTTTTTTTCTACCATCTTGAAGAAAATATTAGACAGTTCTACCTCACCATCAGTAAGCATTCCTTACTCAGGCTTTTAAAAGTCACCTTAACAGCATGTTTGCCCTGTCATTTGAGACTCTTCAGGTATTACATCCTGTGTCCTCAGAAAGTATCCCCAATCAATAAGATTTAAATATTTAGTCATACATTTTGGGCCTTTTGCTGAGGTACACTTAAAATTCAATCTTACAGATATTTCCCAGACTTCTGCCATTGCATGCCAGCTAACTCTTTCATCATTTTCAGAATATAATCTCTTTCCTCCCTTATCAGAACCAGCATATCCCCAGCTGGGTCATGTTGAGATTTAACCTACTTATTGACCTGGAATCCAGGAGAGTATCTGAGGGCCAGCACTAAGGAAAGCATGTATTACCTAGATGATGAGAGGCCTCTCTAATGTCATTCTCTACAAGGGAAGTAATAGCTCTACATAGGGTGGGTATGCTACTCTCAAACTCATAGTTTAGGATGTCTGTAGAACTAAAATCCTTCGTAATATATATCCAGATATTCCCCAAACCATTTTTCAGGATCCACAATTTTCTCTACTAGGAATCTGACTTCAGTGTAAGCTTTGGTTGAACATTTAAATCTACAAAGCTCTGCCGTGCTATTAAACTTTCTCCACAGCTGTGTCCACTCTTCCTCTATAAGAAGTAAGGGCCACAAAAGAGGATTTATGGTGCCAACACATAGTATTTAACTGTTAACCATTTGATTTTCTCATTAATTCTATGTAGGATGTGAATATATGTTGGTTATAAGCAGCCAATCCACTGTTCTCATAGGCATTGGTTTTCCATATGTTTAAAATGCTTGAATCATTGCATTCACAAGCGTTTTCTTCTCCCAGGATATTTTCTTAAGGCAGAGAAATCTTTAGCAATTTTTTCACTTCATTTTTCCAGAGTCAATCTATTTTTCACATTCCACTCAGGATGGGGTCTTCCTTGCCATCCAGACAGTGAGTAATACAATTCACAAAACCTCACATTACAGCCTATTTTCTTGGACTGTTTCTTCTACAAATTCCATTAGTTCAGAACTTCAGAGAAAAATGCTCAAAAATAGAATTTTTTTCTGCAGGAAATTTTCAAGGGGAAGCACAAGGAGAAGGCACAGAAGTAAGAGGGAAGAGACTTCATATAGCAATGCAGATCTGACATCAATAAAAGAAGAGGTAAAAAAAAATGGAGAATCCAGCAGAAACTGCCTTAAATGGCAGCACAGTTCTGAGAAAGTCTCACTCAGGATGTATAGTCCATAAAAAATCCTTAAGCTTTTGAATGAATCAGGAAAAAGACAATTTTTGCATCTTCTTCTCCTCATCTTTCATCATATCTTCTCCTTGCCTTTGTTTTATTTCAAAGTCTAAGTGAATTGGGAAAAAAAGTATGTTTTATTCTTGCCATTATAGGTCTTTTATAAAGCTCTTGATTAGCTTCTCATTCTAAAAAAAAGACATTAGTGTCTATAAAATATATGATCCTTCACTTGCTAGTCTTAAGTGGACAATGTGAATAGAGTAGAGTGACTTTATTACTCTTCTACTTCACACAGCATAATAAATACATATCCACATCATTTAAGTACAAAATGCATAAAAATTTTAATTATATATGAAAAGAGTTTAAGAATTATTGTTTTAGACACTTCTTGAATTTTTTTTTCCCTTTCTAATACTTTGTGACTTTGGCCAGACTGATGACCATGTGCCTTGGTGATGTACTATTTGCTACTTATCTTCTAGAAATTCAATGACCTTCTTGTATTTGGATGTCTAAATATCTGGCAAGACCAGGGATGTTTTTCTCCATTATTTTCTCAAATAGGTTTTCCATACATTTTGGTTTTTCTTCTTCTTCCTCAGAGATACTTATGATTATTATATTTGGCCGTTTTACATAAACCCCGTATTTCTCAGAGACTTTCTTCATTTCCCTTTATTCTTTTTTCTACATTTTTGACTGGGCTAATTTTAAGCCTTGTCTTCCTGCTGTGAAATTCTTTCTTCTGCTGGGTCTGGTCTGCTGTTAAACTTCCCCCTGTATTTTGAAATTCTCTTAATGATTCTGTCATTTACAGCAGTTCTGTTGTTTTGTTCTAAAGTAACTTTCACTTCAATGAATTTTTCATTCATGTCTTAAATTATTTTTTGTTTCATTTTATTGATTTCAACTTTCTCATTGGCCCCACTTAGCTTACTTGGGATTCATATTTTGAATCCCATGTTTTACATTTTAAAAACTTCATTTTGTTTGGAGTCCATTGCTGGAGAGCTACTGTGATGCTTTGTGGGTGTTGTGAGAGCCTATTTTTTCATGCTGCTAGGGTTCTTATCCTGGTCTCTTCTCGTCTGGAATCTTTTCCCTCACCTCAAAACAGATAGCTTTGTGATTCACCTGTTGTCCTCTGCCAGAAACTCTGCTGCTCAGTGTAGAGAGGGAGAGGTACATCTCATGCAGATGGGTCCCTGTTGTGCTCATGCTAGCAATTTGGTTTGATTGGACCTCACGTGCCTGGGAGAGCCTGAACAGGTGCCAGTGGTGAAGGACCAGATTAGGTAAGACTCCAGGGCTTTGGATGGCATGCTTGATGGACCAGACTGAGACTGAGCTGGAAAATTTGCTTTCACGAATCTCTATGTTCACATGCTGGTTATGTTAGTGATGGGTGGGGTGCTCTCCTGATCCAGAAGAATGCTGAGGCAGGAGAAGGGCAGATGCACTGTGAGCCTGAAATAGAAGCGTTGGGTCTCTCTTGATGAGATTAGCAGAGGCATGCAGGTTTGGAACACACAAGCTCCTCATACCTTCTCTTGGCAATGATAGCAATCTCTCTCCTTTAGGATACAAAAGTGCCCAGATTCCTGGCTCCCACCTTGGCCCCGCTGCAGCAGAGGTGATAGAGACATCTCAACCTACTGTGTGCAGGGCTGCCAGACTGGCTGTAGATTGTGGCTGAAATGGCCCAGTGGGGAAGATTTGGTTGTGGCAGGGGCTTGCCTCTAAGGTTTGTAGGCTCCTCCCAGATGATACAGGCAACTCAATGAGAGGGCTGTCAGTCCCATCCTCCCTCAAAAGAGAAGAGCTTGCTGTGGCTTTTTAGAGTGAAAGAGTGAGCCCCAAGCTCCCTGGAAGCCTGGGTGTGATAGTCTCTCTGACACAGGTAGGGCAACCACTTTCAAGTGCCCCAGGTTAAGCATCCCCTGTAGAACTCTTGCAGGTCTCCAAGAGAAATAGTGTTTCAGCTGCAGCTGCCTAAGAATTAGTGGGTGGGGTAGGAGGTGGGGAGGAGGAGGAGAAGGAGGCTCCAAATGATGGAAAGCATCTCCACTGGGAGAGGTGCAGAAAAATTCAGTTCATGATCCAGTGTATCTCTGGTGTAGGAGAGTGTGTATTTCTCTTTTTTAAAAAGCATTTGCAGCACTTCCCATTCCCCTTGGGGCAGTCCAACCTACAGGTCAGAATTCCAGGAATACTGCTGATCTTCTGTGTCTCCCTGTTCCTTTGTGGTTTCACGGTTTAAGCAGGTGCTGGAGAATGTTCATGTGGGATCCAGTGACAGACAGACTGAGAGGCTATGACTTTAGTGGTGAGATAAAGACATCTGACATGTGCACAGGCAATATGGCACCCACCGTCTCAGCTTGGATCTGCTGGGGGTGGGATGAAGCAACTCTATGTGGGCCTGCAGCCCAGTGCTCTGCTCCCAAGAAACTCTCAGTCTGCCAATGGCTATAGCACCTGGATTCATCAGGGTAGAGGGGCTCTCTGACAGATCAGGAGCTGGGTGACTACAATAGGTATGAAGGGAGGAAAAGTGAACACCCCACCTATCCAAATCTCTCAGGAGTTGGTCTCTGCTGAAATCTTGCTGCTTCTTGTTCTGCTCCACAACTTCTCGCCAGACAATCTCCAGTAAGGGTAAGTTCTGGCAGCTTTCCCTTAGTATTTCACCTGGGCTATGTTTTTTTCACCTGAAACTTTTCCTTCTTTTCTGGGATGATCTAGTGACCAATGCCTTACTCAGCCATCCTGCCTTCTCCTTTCTCAATACATGTAAGGAAGACGAGGTGAAATGTGAGCATATATGTTTTTGATTGCATGTCCAGATATTGTCTCTAGTAACGTAAGTGAGAAATTGCAAACATTGGCTGCTCCAACAGAGGAAGGCTCTATAAGAGGTTTGTACTCATGAGGTTGTGTACAAGGATTTAGACGGTCATGTCATGATGTACCTTTATATGCCTTTTGAATCAGGCATTAGGGTTAGGGTTAGGGTTACTTATTTAAAAATTACAATTTTCTTTATATCCCAGATCCTGACATCATTCCTAGAACATAATAAGTACCCATCAATATTTATTTAATTAAAACTATGACTATGGACTAGACCATGACTCATAATTTTCTACATAATGAACATATAGAGATAGATTTTAAAATATCTTAGAAGAAAATTACTTATTGTATAGTATTTCAAGCAAGTAATGTTTAGTAAAATAAGGGAGAAATGGGAGATAGTATTTGTTCTTTCAATATTGTACAAACTGGTTCCCATTTCACAGTGATAATGAATCTTTTTTTTTTATTTCAGCATATTATGGGGGTACAAATGTTTAGGTTATGTGTGTTGCCTTTCCTCCCCTTTCCCCCCAGAGTCAGAGCTTCAAGCATGTCCATCCCCCAGATGGTGAGCATTGCACTCATCATGTATGTATATACTCATCCCCTCCTCCCCCTTTCCCATCTACCCGACGCCTGATAAATGTTATTCTTATGTGTGCACTTAGATGTTGATCAGTGAAACCAATTTGCTGGTGAGTACACGTGGTGCTTGTTTATCCATTCTTGGGATACTTCACTTAGTAGAATGGGTTTCAGCTCTATCCAGGAAAATACAAGAGGTGCTATATCACCATTGTTTCTTATAGC
>CAUYRT010046833.1:0-14360 GCA_963574885.1 Lepilemur ruficaudatus
CAATTGGCTTGAGTCTGTGGGCTGGGAGGTGTCCCGGGGGAACTGGGAGCCTGTTGCCATGTCCACAAGAGGCTCACTGCTCACCAGCAGTAGCAGTCTTTTGGGCTGGTGTTAGCAGGTCTCTCCAACCACCCAGAACCCCACCAGCAGTCCGAGATGCAAGAGATGGGAAAGTTAGCTGCTCCACCTACCCTTGTTGCCTGTCTCCAAGCCTCTTGTGGGCTTTCTCCTTCCAGTTCTCCTCTGCAACCTCTTCCCGTGGAGTGTCTCGTAGTCTCAGGTATCCCTCCTTCTGACCCTCGTCCAATGTATGCTTGTCTGCTTGCTTATTTCTTCTGCTTTCTTCTAAAATCTGTCTTTTTTGCAGAGACACTCTGGCTGGTGGCTCCTCTCATTTGCCATCTTTAATCTTCTCCTATTTTTCCATTTTTTAGATACTTTATTTAGGATAACGGCCTCCAGTTCCATCCAAATTGTTACAAAAGACATTAATTCATCCTTTTTATGGCTGAGTAGTACTCCATGGTATATATACTGTACATTTTGCTAATCTAATGAATTGATGATTCAATTCAATGAATTGGCTTGATTCTACATCTTTGCAATTGTGAATTATGCTATGATAAACATTCAAGTACAGGTGTCTTTTTGATAAAATGACTTCTTTTCCTTTGACTAGACACACAGTAGTAAGATTGCTGAATAAAATGGTAGGTCTACTTTTAGTTCTTTAAGGAATCTCTATACTATTTTCGATAGAGGTTGTACTTATTTTCAGTTCCATCAACAGTGTGTTAGTGTTCCTTTCTCTCTGCATCCATGCCAGCTTCTATTGTTTTTGGACTTTTTAATAAAGCTATTGTAACAGGGTAAGTTGACATCTCATTGTGGTTTCAATTTGCCTTTCCCTGTTGATTAGTGATGTTTAGCTTTTTTCCATATGTTTATTGGTTGTTATTCTATCTTCTTTTTTAAAGCTCTCTTCATGTCTTTTGCCCACTTTATATATATATATATATTTTTTTTTTTTTTTTTTTTTTTTGCTGATTTGATTTCCTTTTAGATTCTGGTTATTAGCCCTTTATCAAATGTATAGCTTGTGAATATTTTCTCCCATTCTGTAGATTGTCTATTTGCTCTGTTGATCATTTCCTTAATTGTGCATAAACTTTTTAATTTAATCAAGTCCCATTTATTTATTTTTGTTGTTGCTCTAATTGCCATTGGGATCTTGGTCATAAATTCTTTGACTAGTATGATACCTAGAAGAGTTTTTCCTGCATTTTCTTCTAGAATTATTATGGTTTCATGCCTTACACTTAAGTCTTTTATCCATCTTGAATTAATTTTGTGAAGGGTGATAGGTAAGGATCCTGTTCCATTCTTCCGCATGTGGCTGTCCAATTTGCCCAGCACCATATATTGAATGGGGCTTTTTTTCCCCTGTGTATATTGTTGTCTGCTTTGTCAAAGAGCATTATGCTATATGTTGATTTTTTTTTTTTTTGAGACAGAGTCTCACTTTGTTGCCCAATCTAGAGTGCCATGGCATCAGCCTAGCTCACAGCAACCTCAGACTCCTGGGCTCAAGCGATCCTTCTGCCTCAGCCTCCCGAGTAGCTGGGACTACAGGCATGCGCCACCATGCCTGGCTAATTTTTTACATATATTTTTAGTTGGCCAATTAATTTGTTTCTATTTATAGTAGAGACGGGGTCTCGCTCTTGCTAAGGCTGGTCTCGAACTCCTGACCTTGAGCAATCCACCTGCCTCGGCCTCCCAGAGTGAGTGCTAGGATTACAGGCATGAGCCACCGCGCCTGGCCATGTTGATGGTTTTATATCTGGGGTTTTGTTCGTTCCATTGGTCTATGTCTTTATTTTTGTGCCTATAAAATGCTGTTTTAGTTACTATAGCCTGTAGTAGTATACTTTGAAGTCTGATAACGTGATGCCTCCAGATTTGTTATTTTTGCTTTGGCTATTGAGGCTTTTTTCTGGTTCCAAATAAAGCGTAGAATTACTTTTAGATTTGTGAAATATGACAATGGCATTTTGATGGGGATTGCATTAAATCTGTAAATCACTTTGGGTAGTATGGACATTTTAACAATGTTGATTTTACTGATCCATGAGCATGATATGTTTTTCTGTTTGTTTGTGTCATCTACGATTTATTTCCTCAGTGTTTCATAGTTCTCTTTGTAGAGATTTTTATCTCCTTGATTAAGTATATTCCTGGATATTTAATTTTCTTTGTAGCTATTGTAAATGGTATTGTGTCTTTGATTTGACTGTCAGCTTGACTGTTATTGGTATACAGAAATGCTACTGATTTGTGAACAGTGATTAAGTAACTTGAGACTGTTGAATTTATTGATCAGTTCCAGGAGTCTCTTGGTAGAGTCTTCAGGGTTTTCTAGATATAAGATCACATTATCAGTGAAAAGTGATAGTTTGACCTCTTCTGCCTCATTTGGATACCCTTTCTTTCTTTTGTCTGATTTCTGTGGCTAGGATTTCCACCACTATGTTTAATAAAAGTAGTGACAGTGGATACTCTGGTCTTGTTCCAGCTCTTAGGGGAAATGCTTTAAAATTTTCCACATTCAGTATGATGTTGGCTGTGGGTTTGTATTATGTGGCTTTTGTAATTTTAAACTAATATTTCTAAATTAGTATAATTAGTTATTTCTCAAGGAAATATTAGTTTTATTAAATGTCTGAGAAAAATAATAAAATAATAACATTGGCTTTCTTTTAGTCTGTTATATAAATGATTGATTGAAAAACCTTTCTGTTTAAGGACATGGAACATGAGAAATTGCACTAATTTCCCAAGTTTGTTGAAATGAAAAAAATAAAATGATGATGGGAATGAAAATGGTCAGACCAGAGAAAAATGTAAGCATTAAGAAAAATTTTATTTAACAATATTAGTTTTTTTTAATCTTTGTCTGTTTCTGTGACTACTGAAGTCTTATAAGCTTTTACAACCTCAACCAGTTACATGGATATAAACATTGCCAACAGTGTCTGTCTTAAATAAAGATAGCTACAGTGTTATTCAAAGCTACTAAAATAAATCATAACTGATTGATAGCCTTCCTCAAATTCACCTGTCATCTTTGCCACACATAAGTTATAGAATTTTGTTGTTATTCCATAGAGGTTTCCTGAAATACTAAACCTTCAGCTTTTATTAATTGCATCCCTAATGTATCAGAAACTATATTTTTCAGGAACAACATGCAATCTTGTCAGAAAGACTGCTTTGTAAATTTGATTTTTCTATCTTAAGAGTGCTAGTTATTGATCCAAATGCCATAAACAACCTGAATTTAAACTTATTTCTCATTTGTCTTCTGTAGTTTTTCTTTAGTGTAATGGGTGGGGGGGGAGTAATAGAAAGCATTTGGAATACTGAGCTGCTGTAAGAACTGTTAATGGTAAGTGTAGTGGCACAAATAACTATACAGGTAAAAGTGGCTGATATCTGACTTAGTCACAATATTTAAATGCCTTGCTACTTCTTTGTAAATCTATCAAATGTTTTTATTTATACCTGTCAATCTTTAATGTTAATAACACTATGTCTGAATTTCCATAATAAGTGCATTTATAGAAAGAATTGCACATGATGACTAGCAGCATCTTCCTTGCAAAAAATCAATAGTACATATTTTATAAGACAAGTAAAAAGTGGTATTTCCAACATTAGAAAAACCCAGATAAATACTGTCATTCTATGCAATTGTTGATCTGTATTAGTTCTAGCAATACTTGAATTTTCCAATATTATAAATTTTTAAGTCATTTTTTTAATCCCAGATGATTTGCAGTTGTACTAGGAATGTATTTCTTTAATAGATTTTTTTCCCATAATTGACAGCAAAAACTAAAACCAAGACATACCCATTTGTCATTTTCTGTAGCATCTAAGCATGTTTTAGATTTTAAAACATACAATTATAAAACTGATGCAACTGAATTCACACTTTTGAATTATAGAAAATAATTTCATACTCTTAATTCTAGCTATGTCTTTCTTGACTGAAAAAGTATCTATATACTTGTTTTTATTTTTAAATATTGTTGGAAAATTTTTAAAGTGAGAATGTTAAAATAAGAAAAATTGTTACATGATAAAACAAAATGAAACTAATTGAAAAAATATATAATATGAAGTCAGAATGATTAAAATTAAAGGTTTCATGGTAACTCTAGGCTTTCATAGGTTTGTAGACTTTCTAAATAATTTCTTAACTTTCCCTTCTTATCTAATATGATAAAAATTTTAAAACCATGTGTTGGCTGGGCATGGTGGATCACACCTGTAATCCTGGCACTGTTGGAGGCTGAGGGAAGAGGATCACTTGAGCTCAAGAGTTCTAGACCAGCCTGACCAAGTGTGAAACCCCATTTCTACTAAAAATAGAAAAATTACCTGTATGTTGTGGCATAGTCCCAGCTACTAGGGACGTTGAGGCAAGAGGATCATTTGGTATTTCAATAGAAATTGCATTGAATCTTCAGATCACTTTGGGTAGTATCGACATTTTAGCAATGTTAATTCTGCTGACTCATGAGCATGGTATGATTTTCCACCTGTTTACATCCTCTGCTGTTTCCTTCTTCAGTGTTTCATAGTTCTCCCTGTAGAGGTCTTTTACCTCTTTAGTGAAATATATTCCTAGGTATTTTATTTTCTTTGTTGCTATTGTAAAGGGTATTGGGTCTTCGGTTTGGTTCTTAGTTTGACTGTTGTTGGCATATAGGATTGCTACTGATTTCTGTACATTGATTTTGTAACCTGAGACTTTGCTGAATTGTTTATCAATTCCAGTAGTCTCATGCAGAATCTTTGGCATGTTCTAGATATAAGATCATAGCATCAGCAAAGAGTGATAGTTTGATCTCTTCTGCCCCCATACGCATGCCCTTGATTTCCTTCTCTTGTCTGATTGCTCTGGCTAGGACTTCCAACACTATGTTGAATAGAAGTGGAGATATTGGGCAACCTTGCCTTGTTCCAGTTCTAAGTGGGAATGCTTTCAATTTATTCCTTTATGTTTTACTTAGAAAGAACTGTTAGCACTGACAAAGCCTCCCCATTCCCAATATTTAAACATCTGTCTGGATCACAGAGCTGTTGGGAATTTTGGGTCATCCTTTGCTTTGTATCACTTTCCCCTTCAAAGAGAAAGAAAAGACAATGTTGCATAAGACAGAAAGGAATAACTTTATGAAACCTTTGGATGATAGTAGACCCTATCAGCCCCCTTTCTCTACTTTCTCCTAAAATTCTCACTAGCTAACAATATTAGAGTATTTATGATTAACAATCATCAATGAAAAAATAGCAGAGAATTTGTGGAGAGATAAAGGATTAAAAAGGCAAGTGCATTGTATCTAACTATGTTATGTTGATTGAGTTGGCGATTATATGATCACAGAGACTAGGCTGAAGCACAGCAATAGTGAGCATTTGAAAAAAGAGACAGGGAGTTGTTACAAGAAAAAGTCCATGTTTAAAGAGGGCTTTTGATAGGTGTAGCAGTTTTGAATAACAGCAATACCCAAGATGAGATACCTTAATGTGCAATCAAGTTATCATAAAGTTTAAGGATCTTGTGGCACCATAAATTAAAGGAAATAGATAACTGACATGGAGATGTATGTGTATGTCTGTGTGTGTGTCATAATCACAAGGCATAGACTAGAGTTAAATAGTGTATAAAAATCTTTGGAAGAATTTGAAGAAAATTTGAAAATATCATGTAGTTCTTTCTTTTTTTCTTTCTGAGACAGAGTCTTGCTATGTTGCCTGGGCTAGAGTGCCGTGGCATCAGCCTAGCTCACAGCAACCTCAAACTCCTGGGCTGCAGCAATCCTCCTGCCTCAGCCTCCCAAGCAGATAGGACTACAGGTGTGCCCCACCAGGCCTGGCTAATTTTTTTTTTTCTGTTTTTAGTTGCCTCGCTAATTTCTGTCTATTTTTAATAGAGCCAGAATGTCACTCTTGCTAAGGCGTGTCTCCAACTCCTGACCTCAAGCGATCTTCCTGCCTCAACCTTCCAGAGTGCTAGGATTACAGGCATGAGCCACCAATGCCCAGTCTATCACATAGTTTTTTAGATTACTGACATGTAGGGCAAGAGTTTAACAAAATCAAATGTCATAACTATCTCTTGAACAGCAATTTATCTTTTGTTTATTACAGTACTGAGTTAAAAAAATGAAATTAAACTTCTTTATAAAGGTAGTATTTTATTCCCTTTACACTAACATGAATCTCCTTTTCCTGACAGGGATCTGTTTCTTAAGATCTCTTAATGTCATTTGTCACCTAACAGAGTCTGTGGTACTGTGCTGGCTGAAAGTCATGTTCAATTTTCACAACCTTTTTATTAATAATTAGTGTGTATCTCAAGAGACAAATCCTTATGCCTGCTCTTAAAAAAAGAAAAGAAAAAAGTTAACGACTTTTACATCCATTGCAAAAGCAAATCATTTAGAAAAGAAAAAGGTATCTGATTGTTTCAGCCAATTTAAATTAAATTGAAATGCCTTTATATGAAACCCTGGCAGAATGAGCTATGAAAGATTAAGGTGCTTTGACAGTAAGTATGGGGTTAGTTTGAAGAAATGCCAACTTACACTCTGATTTTCATTCATCAGTTAATTTTTTAAGTTCCTTTTTTCCTTCTAAACCTATGATCTCACGATTTATAGTTCTACATGGTTTATCTTATTTTCTTTGCTTTCCTAAAATAATTTTTCACTAGGTAAAATAAATAATTGAAAATATAACAATAAAAGCAGTTTGTTATATGACACATATATGTTTTGCAATATGGAAGATTCAGGGGTTTTGTAGTCATATAGATATATTTATTTGTGAAGTACCAATTTAAATAGCAGTATTAAAACCCCCTTTATTTGCCCTCAAATATTTTTAGTGTATTATTTTTCTATCCAAGAATCATTAGATACCTTTTGAAATGTTTTGAAAAGCAGGAGAAACATAGGTTTTATCTCAGAAAGGGAGTGAAGATGCAATTTTTTTTTTTTAAATACTGAAATAATGAGTAGTTTACTTGGTTATATTAGTTGGCATTTAGAATAACCCAGAGTCTTAGAGAAAGCATAAATTTAGTGAAGACTATAATAGTAATTGTAACAGTTACAACAATCATAACGCTGGCTTGTTGAACTATGTGTCAGGAATTATGCCAAGGACTTTATATGCATAAGTTTAATTTAATACTCTCTGCAACTCTATGCTTTAGATATTGGCCTATCTTGCTGTTCAGAAAATGGAGTGCACTAAAGGTGAAGCCGCATATTCAAGATTTACAAGAGAATGAAGAGACTTAAATCCAAACTCAATCCTCACACTTACATCTGTTGCTGTTAAAAATTATGTTATACTACTTCCCAGTAAAGGAGTAATAGTGCACTCCAGTTTTGGCGTATTAAAAACTGTGCATGTCAACTAACGTCACACATTTAACTCCTTGTTTTTATATCCTGGCTAGTTTTAATTATTAAGCAATTTAATCAGTTTTATTCTACAGAAGAATTGCTTCCCTCTGTAATTGATGCCTGTTGTTTATATAACAATATAAAATACCTTTCTTTCAAAGAATAAATATACTAATTTACTTGAAACTATCTTTAAACAGATAGTTTCGATATAGTTTCAATATTGATTCAGAAGAAAACCAGGCAGATACCTAACTATACATTTTCATTAAAAATATATAGGGAAATATATATGGAAAATGAAAACTGAGTTTGTGTAGGTATGTGGCTTTGAATCTTTCTTAATTTCACTTTGTTAAGAGCTTTAAAAATTTGAAATTTTTATGATCTGTTTTTGCATTAAGATGTTATACTGATAAAAAATACAGATAATCTCAAACTAATCAATTCCTTAGCCTACCATTTTTTTTCTGGTTTGCAAGGAACCTGACAACTAAAGCCTTGGAAATAACTTCTCTCAATTTCATTTTAAGCTTATTATATAGGTTTATTTGCTTTAAATTATTTCTATTGCTAAAAAGTACCACAAAAGTAACACCTTAAAATAACACCTTTTTATTTTCTTATAAGTTCTGTGCTGAAAAGTCTGAGCATGACTTAGCTGATTCCTCTGCTCAGCATCTCATAAATCTGCAATCAAGATGTCAGCCAAGCTGTGCCCTCATCGGGAGGCTTTCCTAGGAAAGAATCCACTTCTGAGCTCACTCAGGTTATTGGCAGAATTCATTTCCTTGCAGTTGTATGACTGAGGGGGCCAGCATCTTGTAGAATGAAGGCTGGAGATCCGCCTTAACTACTAGAGGCTGCTTGTGGTTCCTTATCATATGGGCTCTTCCAACTTGGCCACTTCATCAAGTCAGCAAGGAGAGCCTCCAAAAGAAGTCCACTAGCAAGATGGAGCATTACATAATGTCATGCGATCACAGAAGTGATGTCCCCATCACCTTTGCTATATTCTATTGGTTAGAAGCAAATCACTGGTCCTACTGCTATAATGGTGTGAACACCGGGAAACAGAGTAATTGGGTGGCTGCCTTAGAATGTCTGTCCATTACATTAAGCATAAATAAATACAACTTCCAAAGGTATTATTAAACATATACTTTTAGAAACTTAAGAGGCAATGAGAATTTGTTTAGTACCAAGGATAAATAAACAGTCATACCTAAGTGTTGCTAAATGAGAGGGCAAACATTATATTGTGAAATACTATCCTTGAGCACGCTAGTGTTTAGCTACAAACATTATATGTAAGTTTATCTATGATGGACATAATAAAGTAACACACTTTTGTGGCTTGACTTATAAAATGGTAGAATTTTAAAACTATACTTACTGTGGTTTGGGAACATAGGTCTAATAAAATCCTTAGCAGTGATCATTTATGAATGGATGTATTAATGACTGACTGAAAACATTAATTAAAAAATAAAGCAAGGCCAGGCGCGGTGGCTCATGCCTGTAATCCTAGCATTCTGGGAGACCAAGGAGGGCGGATGGCTCAAGGTCAGGAGTTCATAAACCAGCCTGAGCAAGAGCGAGACCCTTCTCTACTAAAAATAGAAATAAGTTAATTGGCCAACTAAAAATATATAGAAAAAATTAGCTGAGCATGGTGGCGCATGCCTGTAGTCCCAGCTACTTGGGAGGCTGAGACAGAAGAATTGCTTGAGCCCCGGAGTTTGAGGTTGCTGTGAGCTAGGCTGGTGCCACGACACTCACTCTATCTAGCCCAGAGTCTCTTTATTGAGACTCTGTCACAAGAAAGAAAGAAAGAAAGAAATGATTTTAGAGCACAGAGGCATACACATTCACACATCTCCATACCATGTACACAACTTAACAGAGATGATGTGTGGATGTTCATAATTATTAAAACAGATTCTATGAAAAGCTCTTACTTGAGTTTCCTAATACTGCAAAGCCTGTTTAATTCTGATTGCTCATTGAACTTGAAGCCTAAAGTGAAAAGAAATTAAGGAAGATTCTGTTCCAAAACATTACATAGAATTGTGATAAAGAGGAGGGAAAAAAAACCTTTAAAAGAAGAAAATTGACTAAAAATATTACATAAGGACATTGCCATGGTCCTAATTTTGATGAAAAAATTATATATATAAGGATAAAAAGTACTTCCTGAAGATCTGTCATGATGAAAAGATAAAAGAAACAAAGTCTTTTCTATATTGCTATCTGAGAAAAAGATTAGGAGATTATGGTGATTCTGGAAAACAAAACCAAAAACAAAAAATAGCTCTAGTGAAATGTGCTAAAGAAAAAAAAAGTGCATATATATATACATATTTATACTTCTTTTTAATTCTTATGGAAGACTATTTCTTACTAAAATTCTTAAAGCTTACAATCTTATGTCAAGGGAAGACTTTTAAGAGTAATGTCTTCATCTAGATTCTTACTGTAACAAGGTTTAAAACCATTTTAATTAAAACAAATATGTGAAATTCTAAGTTTACCAAAAATATTGTGCCTTGGTAAAGCATACTTCAAAACTTTTTCAGTCTTAATTGAGAATTATGGAACATGAATACTCTTGGTTTTCCTTTAATTTTTAAGAATATTACCTCTTACAATATCATAATACATTTCATACAGATATTTTATGTAGGAGTAAGATTCAATACCTTCAGTGAGAATTATTATGTAAAAAATTTAGGTTAAGTCTACATGTCCTATTTCACTTTAAATCAAAACTAATGCTATCAATTCTTGTTTTTCTCAATAGTTATATTGTATGAAGTTGTCAGAAGCAGTGAGCCCTTGCTTCTAGATGAAATACAAGGATAGGTTCCCCTGAGCCTCTGGTCACAGCGTTTCCATCAGTTGATCAATACATAACATTTTTTGTGCATGTTTCTATTTAAATACAACTGTGTTTAAATAGACATATATTTTTTCTGTAAAGAACATCACAGTCTTGCACTTAAAATGCTAGATGGCACTTCATACATCCATGAATACTAGATCAACTGCAACATACATAATGAGGATCAACTGTATTTCTGATATAATTTTGTCATCTGTTCCTCTCAGGTCTTTGGAGAGTAGTATAAGAATTATCTGTCACAGTTTATTATTCCACTGATCCACTGATAAATGTTTCATTGAAAATATAAATAGTGGCAAAATAAGTATAGTTGTTTATCATCTATAAAAAACTAAAAAGAAAATCTATATATTAATAAATGTTTATTGATTTCAAGTATATACAACACTGGAAAGCTATTGTTTTTAACTTTAGTCTATTATAGAAAGAGATCTTATAATATGTTAAATCTCTGACATAGTATATTAATCATCCATTTATTGTTGTACAAAAATTACTGAACTTTAGTCCTTAAAAATTGTTATCTTTTTGTTTTTTTTTTTTGAGACAGAGTCTCACTCTGTTGCTCGGCCTAGAGTGCTGTGGCGTCAGCCTAGTCACAGCAACCTCAAACTCCTGGGCTCAAGCAAGCCTTCTGTCTCAGCCTCCCAAGTAGCTGGGACTACAGGCATGCGCCACCATGCCCGGGTAATTTTTTCTATATATATTTAGTTGGCCAATTAATTTCTCTCTATTATTAGTAGAGACGGGGTATCGCTCTTGCTCAGGTTGGTTTCAAACTCCTGACCTTGAGCAATCCACCCACCTCGGCCTCCCGGAGTGCTAGGATTATAGGCATGAGCCACCACACCCGGCCAAAAATTATTATCTTATACGGTGTTTACATGCGGTGGTTTAGCTGATGATTCTGGCACAAAGTTTTTAATGAGTCATTTGAAATGATCTGAAGGCTTGAGTGGAACTGGAGAATTATCTTCCACTCACTCACTTAACTATTATCTGGAGGCCTTCATTCCTCTTTGGCTCTTGGTAGGAGGCCTCTGTTCTTCCGAAAGAGGAAGTCTCCATAGGTCTGCGGAGGACAGGGTGACTAATTTAAGCAAGTGATGAGAGGGAGAGAGAGAGAATATACACATGCTTTGCATAACCTAATAGCAAGAGTGACGTAGCATCACTACTTTCACATTCTCTTGGTTGCACAGACCAAACCTATCACCACGTGAGAGGAGACCACACAAGGATCTGAACATGAAAGAAGTAAGGATCAGTGGGGGATGTCTTAAAGGTTGGATACCACACGGAGATTTTATTCAATAACCTTTTTAACAGTGTGGCTAGAAACATTTTGCTCAAATGGGAACAGAAATATCTTCAAAGCATACCCGTCGTATGGAGAAAAGGAAGACAAATTTAACTAAAAAGGAGATGTTCTGGCTACATTTATGTTCTGCTGTATAAATGTTTGATGTGGTATATTTGGGCAGTTTTGTCATTAAATCAGGTAGAAGTCAAACAATAAAATAACATAAATTGTATTAAATGCCAATGTGAGAATGACACTCTTTTATCTATAAGCCTAAAATTATATTCATTTTCACTTTACTGCTTTAAAAACACAGTTTACTCTGAATTAACCATAATCTCAGAATGAAGTCAGCAATAATTTATAAGGACAAAATGAATGATATTTTCTATAGCAATTACTACTAATATCTGATGTGTGTATATAAATATATACATATGTAGAGAGACAGAGTGACAGAGAGAGAGGGAACTTCTTTTATCCATTAGTCACAAAACCTCAGGGCATTATTAATACAGGAAAAAATGGGTTAATGTTCTAGGCCTAATTTTTAATTATGTATTTAATATATGTTCTTTAAAATATTATATTATGATGACAATATAATTTGTTTTATTATTCAAACCCATTCGTATTTGCTATATTACAAAAATTAATAATTATTTTTAAAGTGTTTTAATAATAATCACTTTTTTCCTTTTTTTAAATTTCAGAATACTACAGGGGCACAAATGTTTTGGTTACATAAATTTCTTCTGTACAGTTTGAGTCAAAGTTGTAAGTGTGCCCATCACCCAGATAGTGTGCATTGTACCTGTACCATTGTACCTGAATTTACACATCCCCTCCTCCCCTCTCCCAAATGCTTGATTTCCATTGAGTTTTAGTTCCAAATGTGCACATAAATGTTGATGGATTAGTTATAATTTAATAGTGAGTATGGAGTAATCCTAGAAACCTAAATTAAACATAAAAAGATGCACAGCTTCATCTTTTGTAAACTGTAGTATTGTTTTCATGCTGTAACTTGTAATACTGTTTCCGTGTTTCCAATTATTCACCGCTCTCTTCCTGAGAGGATACTTGCTCACCATATGCCATCAGCCTTGACCATGTGACTTACTTGGCCGATGAAATGTAAGTTAACATGATATACACCGCTTCCAAGCAGAAGAGCCCAAGTGTGGTTCTGCCATGTTTTCTTTTACGTTTATTGTGAGACCAGTATGTTCCAGGTAGAGGCTGGAACTCCTTCAGTCTTGCTCAGAAATAAAGACCACATGGAACAGAGCCACAGCCAATTCACCAGTATATGCAACGTGAGCAAGAAATAAACCATTGTTATTTAAGTCAAGAAGATTTGGAGGTTGTCACTGCAGCATAACCTAGTGAAAGTTGACAGTGATCAAATTAATGTAAATTAAAATACTGATGTGATTTCACATACATATGATCCATCAAAATTAATAAGTCTAATAACAAGCAGTGCTAATGGCAATGTGGTAAAATCAAACTTAATGGCTGCTGGTTGCAATGTAAATTGGCACATTCACTTTGGCAATATCTGCAAAAACTGAAGTAAAACTGCATCCCATCAACAATTTCACCACTAGGTGTCTACCCTGAAGAAACTCTCGCACAAGTAAACAAGGAAACGTCCTATAATGTTGACGGAAGGACTGTTATTGTAACTAAAGTGAGCCTCAGTAGGGGAATGGATAAGCTTGTTCGTTATTTAAAGGAATACTATACAGCAGTTAAAATGAATAAAGAAGATTTACACATTATAAAATGATATACAGAGCAAAAAGGAAAGATGGGAATGAGACTTACCAATGTCTTTAATGTTTTATTTTGTTAAAGATCTAAAACATGTGGCAAAATAGTAATAACTGACTAATTTTTTATGGTGGATATAACCAAAAAATAATCTTTTGAAAGCACTTTCATAGATGATTATGCATAGATGCTCTTATACAAAATAATTCATGTTAAATCCTATTTTACTCTAAGCATTTCTTTAGCACATTAAATAGCTAGATAATTTCTCCTTTTTAATTGGGTGTTATCCATTCATTGGTACACTTCTTTACTCATGCATTCATCTATGCATCCATTGAATAACCATTTGTCAAGTGCACACTATCTATCAGATAACAGTTCTGGGAACTGGAAAGTAACAGTTAATAATGGAGAAAATTGCTGCCCTCGTGTAGCTTTCATTCTAATGAAAGGAGACAGAAAATAAGCATATTAATAATTAAAATGCATGTTAGATTAGATATGAATCACTTACTTGGAGGAAACTAAAACTGAAAAGTGGAAAACATACTGTTAGGGATGGGTAAAAGTTTAAGTAAATTTCAGGTCAAGATCTCTGCCTAAAGAAATACCATTATAAGCAGAGGAGAAGTGCTAAGGGCTAAATGCTCCTGACACATGACAGGTTAAGGTAACATCCAAGAGACTTGCTGGCACAGATGGAACAAGAGAGAAAAGTAGAAAACAATGTCAGAACTGATGCCCATCGTATAGTCTAGGCACTATAGAAATTTCTACCTTTTTCTGAATAGGAAGATAAGCCATTGTTTAGTGGGGGGAAGAAAAGCAAATTACTAGTTGCAGGTTTGTTAAACTAACCCTGGTGACAGATGGTGATAGCCGG
>CAUYRT010046834.1:0-11414 GCA_963574885.1 Lepilemur ruficaudatus
TGTTGCCCGGGCTAGAGTGCCGTGGTGTCAACTTAGCTCATAGCAACCTCAAACTCCTGGGCTCAAGCAATCCTTCTGCCTCAGCCTCCCAAGTAGCTGGGACTACAGGCATGCGCCACTATGCCTGGCTAATTTTTTCTACATATTTTTAGTTGGCCAATTAATTTCTTTCTATTTTTAGTAGAGACGGGGTCTTGCTCTTGGTCAGGCTGGTTTCGAACTCCTGACCTTGAGCGACCTGCCCGCCTTGGCCTCCCAGAATGCTAGGATTACAGGCATGAGCCACCGCGCCTGGCCATAACATTTTAATTTTTAAAAATGAAATTAACATGTACTTTAGGGTTTTTTCCTAAAGATCAATATTGTGATTTATTCTGTTTCTTAATTTTATATCTTTCTAATTTATAGTGTTACCATGAATAAAATGCAAAAACTAAAATTCACAGTATGGAGAATACACTAGGAAAGCTATTTTGGCTTTAAATAGAATCTTCCTAATCATAAATGGAAAACAAGTAAGTCATTGTGGTATAGCATTTTAAAAAATATGAAATTTTGAGCACCTCAATTTCAGACTTCCTAGTTGTACAACCTTGGGCAACTTATTCATTTCTTCACACCTTCATTTGAAAATGCAAGTACTAGTACAAGTTACCACAAGGTTGCTGTTAAGATTAAATGAAACAATGTTATGTAAAAGGCCTGTTGAAATTCCACAAGGATCAAACATAGGATAAATACTAGAGAGCAGTGCATCCTGATTTTTAATGTACCCTTATTGACACAGGCAGCACGCTTTTTTTGAGAGACATCTTTCATTTTTCTCAAAGGTGAAGGTGTAGTTGTGATGTGGTACATATATACATTCCTAGGGATGAATAGCAGTGTCTCTACAATGGATTCTGCCCTGAAGGTGGGAGTGGAGAGATGTCACCAAAAAAAGCAAGTTATCCCCACTAATACTTAGTTTAGCATAAGCACAGTGGCTCTAGAGCCAGACTGCTTAGATTCAAATCCTTTCTAGTAAGTTAATTACTAGCTAGAATTTTGAGTAAATTACTTAGCTCTCCTGTATTTCAATGTCCCCATCTGCAATATGCAGGTAATAATGTAAATAATGCCTACCTCATGGAGTTTTTACAAATAATAAATCAGTTAACTGGTATTTTAAAAAACCCTCTAGGATTCATTTTTGGCCTTAAACATTAAAAAAATTATCCACAAATACTAAGTTTTATGCATATATTAGAACCTTTCAAATCATTAAATATCTACAAATAACTATACCTCACAATCCAGGTATACAATTTATCTTCAGAGTTATTGGCTTCAAAACAAAACTGTGCCACCAAATAGAGACAGGCTGAGAACAACAATCAAGAAGTTCAGTTTACTTAGTAGGTCTATTATAAATACCAAGACATTTCTACACATTATCTCTAACCTCTAAACTACTGGGAGTATCAATCTTGCTAAAGGAAAATTATTATTTCTATTTAACAGATGAAGAAACTGAGGCTTAAAGAGAGAGAAATCATACCACTCAAGATCACAGAGCCAGAAAGTGACATAGAATTCAAACACAGGTCTGCTTGATATCAAACATCCCTTCCTGCCAAGAAAATTATTTTAGCATACCTTCTGCCACAACTTCACCTGCAAGTTCCGTAAAGAACAAGGAAGACCCACCACCTCCCCATTACAAGTTGACTTTTACATGCAAATGGAATATTCAGAAATTATAAATTGATACTGCTAAGTTAGGTGGCCTCATAAATCCTTCCTAGTTTTAAAATACCTGAATTTTTCTAAGTGATGATGAATATAGATAGATACAAGTACATCCATATCATATACCACACACGTAATCTTTTTACACTGTTTTTTTTTTTTTTTTTTTTAGACACAGTCTCATTCTGTTTCCCGGGCTAGAGTGAGTCCCGTGGCGTCAGCCTAGCTCACAGCAACCTCAAACTCCTGCGCTCAAGCGATCCTTCTGCCTCAGCCTCCCGAGTAGCTGGAACTACAGGCATGTGCCACCATGCCCGGCTAATTTTTTTTTCTATATATATCTTTAGTTGGCCAATTAATTTCTTTCTATTTATAGTAGAGACGAGGTCTCGCTCTTACTCAGGCTGGTTTCGAACTCCTGACCTTGAGCGATCTGCCCGCCTCAGCCTCCCAGAGTGCTAGGATTACAGGCGTGAGCCACCGCGCCCAGCTTCTTTTTACAGTTTTTAAAGCTGCTTCCAAGGTATTATTATTACACTGCATCCAATGGAGTAAGGTCAGAAAAAAAAAAAAGGCAGGAAAATAGCTCATGCACCCATAGAGTTTCTACCTGCCATCTACCTCATTTCCCTAAACTTAACTCTAGCCCAGTTTTCATTCCTAAGCTAAGACTCATTTATCAAAGTGCGTAATGAACTTAAGTGTTGAAAATGAGATGTTCATGAGGCATCTTAAACTCAATATGTCAAAAACTGAATGCCATTTTATCTTCCAAACCTGTTCTTTCCTATTTTAACTTCTCAATCAATTTATCCATTCAACAAATAAATGGTACCACAACAAACATACTCCCTCTCTCCTTCAAACTATCACAACCATAAACCTGGGAGTTATCCCAGAGTCCTCCTTTTGACTCACAGCTAATCAGTCCCAAAGACCTGAAGATTATACCTCAGTATTTCTTGAAATCAGTCTTTTCCTGTCCATCCTAGAGCCTGTTCTCAGAAAATTCTTACTTGAATTAGTGCTAGGTTCCTAAACATCCTTCCAACTTTTAGTCTTGTTCTCCACAAACAAAATCTCCATAATGCTGTCAAAGTGATATAAAAATACATATATTTCATATTGTCTTAAAATTCTATTTTAAATCAAATCTAAGGGAAACAATGAGTAAAAATTTTTTTTTAATCTTGGAATCTGGAAGGCCCTTCCAATAATTAAATTAAAAAGACTCAAAGGAAAATATATTTACTACATAAAAAGTACTTTTGAAGGCTAAAAACTAAGTCAAAAATTATAAAGAGAGAAAAATAATCTATAGCACATCAGATAAAGGGCTAATTTCCTTAAAATAAAAAGAGTAACACAAGTGTCATAGTTTAGAGCAGACTCTTGTGCCAGATTGGCTAAATCTGAATCCCAGTTCTTCCCTTTACTAAGCTGGAACCTTGGGCAAATTATTTAACCCTTCAATGACTCTGTTTACTTGTCTATAAGTGGATAATAACAGTTTCTATCTCACAAGGTACAAGGATTCAGAGGATCAGAATAAAGGGCTTAACACAGTCCTTTACACATAAGCACTAGAAATGTATTTAATATCCAATGAAACAGTAAGAAAAACACAAACTGCAGAGTAGGGACTGCAAACTCAAATTCATTCATTTGTTCAATATTTATTAAGCACCAACTGTGTCCTAGACACTATTCCTCATCTCTGGGATGCATTAGTAAATAAAACACTAAAATTCCTCCTTTGCACAGTTTATACTCTAGTGGAGAAAAAAATAACTGATGATAAAATAAGTAAATAATACAATATGGCATAAGGTTAAGAGAAATAATAAGTAAATAATATAATATGCAATAAGGTAAGAGTACTATAGGGGAAAAAAGAGACAGGCATAGGGCACTTGGGGCAGTAGCAGATTTGGCAGGAGAAGATAGGGTGTAATTTTAAACAAGATAGCCCGTGTAGGCCTCAATGAGAAGGTAATCTTTGAACAAAGAATTAAGGAACCTGTCCATGCAGCTATCTGAGAAGAACTATACACAACAATGGAAAAACCAAGACAAAAACCTTATGATTGAAGTGTACTTGGCATGTACAAGGTATACCTTGTACATTAGGTAACTTAAGGACTTTAGTTTTCATTCTCAGTTAAACAGGGAGTTACTATAGATTCTGAGCACAGAAGTAATATGATCCTACACTTTAGAAGGACTGTCTGGCTATTGTGTTAAAAAGTCAGTAGGGCAACTAGAAGACTACTACTAGAAAACATGTCCATGACAGTGGCATGGACCAGAGAAGTTGAGGTGGAAGGGATAAGTAGTCTGACTTGAGATATATTTTGAAGGTATATCCAACAGAATTTTCTGATATATTGGATATGGATTGTGAGATAAACAGAGAAGCAAAAGATGATACAAAAGCTTTGGTCTGAGCAATGAGAAGAGAGATGAAGAAGGCTGAGTGGAATAGGTTTTCGGGGTAGGATCAGAGTTCAGTTTGGGACATGTCAAATTTGAGTATCTACTAAACCACCAACTCAAATGCCTCCAAGACCCTGACAAGAAACGTTAAGAGTTGAGGCAAAGTACAAGACCATCAGAAGTGGTATAAACTGTGTTTTTCCATTAATAGAAAGCCCAATGCACCATCTGAAAAGGGCAGTGGGTAGTCAAGTATAGCGAACTAACACCATGAAGAAATCCACCCTGTCCTATTATGCCAGATTTTCCAATTTTTCAAGGGAAGCCAGGAATCTAGAGATTTTTATGTAAAATTTCTCAATATTTAAAAACTAAAAATTAATTCAATTATATTATAAAAATGAAACTGACCAAACAAAACACCTGAAGACTTCTTATGGTTCAAACTCTGGGCTGCATGAGGGCAGAGACAACTTCTGACTTACATACTTTCCCTGGTACCCCACAGTACTTGACACATGGTAGGTACTCAATAATTATTTGTTAGATGAAGAGACCAACAGAAAATTCAGGAAAAACTTCAGACCTCATACAGTGTTGGCAGGTATGCATTACTAGAATTATCTTTTTAGAGGGAAATTTGACAAGTTATCAAAATCTAAAATGCACATCTACCTAATAATTCAATTATTAATAATTTAACCTATATAGTTGCATGTTTGCTGAAATGTATATAAAAAGGAACAATCTTAAAAATATTTCAGTGTCCACCAATAGAGGCCTGAATCAAAAATTATGGTATAACTATACAATGGAATATATTTAATAGCTGCAATGCAGCTATTAAAGAATGCCACAGATTCATGTGTACTGATATGGAAAAAACATTCAAGCAATCATGAGAAAAAGCGAGCTGGAGAACAATACATTTACTATCATACCAACTGTGTACGTATTGTTTTTGAAACATATGTACACATTCATAGATGTTTGCAGAGGCATATATAAATTTTGAAACAATGTGCAAGGAACTTTGATAGCAGTTATGATTGATGAGTAAGATTGATGAGTCAAAGAATCTTCACTTCTCATTTTTCTCCAAAAATCAAGAGCATGTGCTACCTGCATTAAAAATAAAAAATTCTTTCAGGGTTTCCCACTGTCTTCAAACTCTTTTGAAAGTCCTAAGGGTCATTTCACCATCTGGCCCTCCAACTTCATTTCTTATTATATGCAACAAGAATACTTACCTATTTGAAAATTCTCAAATATGACATTTTCTCATATGCCAGACTTTACATAAATTGTCCCCACAGTCCTTCCCTAATTTCTCAGGCTTTTCCATTCCTAATTATCTCCAGGAAAACCCTCCTTGACTCTCCCTCTCAATTCTAAATTAGGTTTCTTTCATATGTACTATTATCACGGAACCTGTCTCAAAGTGCTATGATGGTCAATCCCCTCCACCTCCACCTGCCTTCCCAACCCCAAACACTGAGAAGAGCCTAGTCTTTTATTTCTGAATCCCTAGTACCATGCAGACTCTCCAGCAGATGATGAATGTTCAATGAATGAGATAGGGAGAGAGGAACATCACGATTTAACTAAAAGTAACAGAACTGGGTGAGAGAAGACCTGAATTCTAGTTCTTGGTCAAGAGACCTTTGAAAAATTATTTTACAGCTCTGACCTTTACTTTTCTAATTTGTGAAATTCCATTTTATGTTCATTTCTGCATTTACTTATTTGGTATATTAAATACCATACACAATGACAGGCACTTTATATATATTATCTCATTTAGTCTCTAACTTTTGGTTTGAATAATAATCCTATTATTTTCCATTTTAAAAATAAACAGAGAATAAGTGAGATAAAATCATACTGCTAATAAATTGATAAGGTAGATATAGATATTCAAACCAGAGATCTGTCTGCCCAAAGGTTGGGCTTCTAACCTCTACTTTATATTATCCTCATTTTAGATATTTAAAAAACTGAGATCTCTGAGAAATGATATGATTTACCTGAGGTCATGTAACTTATAAATAACAACACCAGTCCCTCAATACAGATTTCTTTCATCACAGTTTTTTTTTTACAATATTGTAATGTCAAATCAATTATTCATGATTCCTTTGAAAAACTATACCATGATTAAAAAACAAACCAAAAGTTAGAGGGGAAAGTCTATCAACAAAAATTTTTTGGAAAACCCCTAATAAGAATAATTTTAGATTTATGAGACCTTAAAATCATCCAATTCAACCACTCACTTGATATTTATAACATTGCTAAAAAACAGCATCCATCTTATTCTTAATTCTTACAAAGAACTCACTATCTTCTAGAGCTACTTATCTTTAGATAAACCTTTAAGTTCTTTCTTATAATACATCACAATCTCTTTTCCAGTAACTTTCACATATCGATCCTGATTTTATCCTTCTGGCCAAACTGAACCTGCTTCTTTCATATAATTACATTTGAAAGATGATTCAAAAGATGATTCCCCTTTTCTCCAGGTTAAATGTTACCAATTCCTTTAACTCAACATTTCTTAAACTGGCGTCCCTTAGAACATTGTTCGAGGAGCTATTAACAAACCTCAAAAATGTGTTCCATATCTACATGTCTGAAAAATCACTATACCTCTCCCTTAAAAGTATTACAATGAACAGTGCAGGAAAAGTTTCAGTTAAAAAAATTTTCTGGCTGGATGCAGTGACTCACGCCTGTAATCCTAGCACTTCGGAAGGCCAAGGCAGGAAGATCACTTGAGGCCAGGATATCCAGAGCAGCTGTAAGCAAAAGCAAGACTCCATACTCCATCTCTATAAAAAATAGAAAAATTAGCCAGGCATGGTGGTATGCATCTGTAGCCCCAGCTACTAGGGAGGCTGAGGCAGGAGGATCACTTGAGCCAGGAGTTTGAGGCAGTGGGCTATGATGATGCCACTGCACTCTAGCCTTGGAGACACAGCAAGACCCTGTCTCAAACACACAAACACACACACACACACAAACACACACACTTTCTAGCTTTAGCTCAAGTGTCCCCCAAACTTATTTTAGCACATTACCCTAATTTTCCTTGGCATACCTATTAACCTTCTATAGAACTGTGTGGAAAACGCTACTTTAACTGTTTCTTATATGATACAGTTCCATGTTCTCTCACTATCCTGTCTCTTTTTCCTTTAAAAGTGTAGTGGCCAAAATTGAAGTCTACCAGTACAGACAAAGACCATATTAGTGTTCTACACAGCTGCATTATACTGTTAGTTCAAATTAAGTATAATGTCACCAAAAACTCCAAATATGCCCCAGCCTATATACAGTAACTAGATTTTAGAATCAATTGAATTTCATCTTATTAGATTCAACCTACCAGTCCTTTCTACCTCCCCGCTAATCTTTTAACCCATTTGCATCCAATCCATGAAATGGCCTAATTTATTTCCAAGATAGAACTTTCCTTTTCATATTTGCCAACTTAATTAAGAGCTATCTGTCCAAATATAACCAGAAAACACCTAAAAACTGCCCTAGTCTGATCATTGAATACTAACAGGATTCTGTATTGCCTAAAATAGTCAACATTCTGTCATCCTTGTAAAGACAAAGAATATCCACCCGTCAATACAATTGGGGCCCTGAGAATTCATTTTAAAATGTATTTACATTTGAAGAACAGGTGTTATGCAATATTCTGAAGAAACTACTTTTTAAATATTAGGTTATAAAGCATGGAATGTCTGATTTAAGTATTAAGTTTGACAGTTGATATCTCTGACATATTTCACTTTGATACTTCTTGTTTTGTTGTTGTTTTTTTGTTTTTTCACTGTGAAGGTACATCCTCACTCTTTCAAACACGTATTTTGGCTTGTAATTAGCTTTCAAATTTTTTTTAGAGCAATTTTTGTGAAATCATGGATAAGTCCAAAATTTGTGTTATTTTTGAATATGAGTTCTGTCCTGGAACCAAAGCAGCACAGACAGGTCGAAAGATCAATGAAGTGTTTGGGAAGAATGCAGCTAATGAATGCACAGTACATCAATGGTCTGAGAAGTTTGGTTCTGGTGATTTTAATCTTGAAAATAAGCCATATGGGTGACTTGAGACCAACGTGGATAACGATGAGCGGAAAGCTGTAGTGGAAGCAAATTCATCTCAACCTACTCATGAATTAGCAGCAAGTGTTGACGTTACTATTCCAGAAACATTGGACCATTTGAAACGAATTGGCAAGGTGAAGAAGCTGGATACGTGGGTTCCACATGAATTAAACGAACATCAGAAAGGAAATCGAACATCAGAAGAGAAATCGTCTGGAAGCTTGCCTTTCTTTACTGCCATGACATAAAGGCAAACCATTTCTATAGCGTACTGTTACAAGTGACGAAAACAGATTCTTTTTGACAATCTCAAGCATTCGGCACAATGGCAGGATAAAGATGAAGTGCTGAAGCACAGTCCAAAACCAAATATTCATCAAAAAAACTAATGGTGTCTGTTTGGTGGTCCAGCACTGGTATTATCTACTACAGCTTCATGAAATCTGGTCAATCCATTACAGCGATGTCTACTGCAACCAATAGGATGAAATGATAAGGATGCCTGCAATAAAGCAGCTGAGATTGGTCAATAGAGACAGGCCAAACCCATTACAAGACCACATGGCACAAAAAACAATGCTGCTCAAACTATAGAAGTTGAACTTGGAAACACTCTGTTCTCCACCATATTCACCAGATCTTGCATCAATTGACTACCACTTCTTCCAGGCTTTGGACCACTTTTTGCAAGGAAAAATATTGAATTCTCAACAAGCTGTGAAAACATTTTTCATGCCTTCATGGCCACTTGCTCTCCAGGCTTCTTCACTGCTGGCATAAGCTACTGTTAAAATTACAAAACTGTGCTGACAGTTTAGGTACATATTTTGATTAATTATACTGTTTCTTGTTTAAGGTACAATGAACTACATTTTTGATTTGAAATCAGACATTTCATGTTTAATCACCTAATAATAAAGCTACATTATAAAGACCCATCTCCAGAAAAGGTAAAACACTATTCAGCTTTCCCTCAATTTCTCCTTTCTTGCTCATTTCAACATGACAGGTATTATCTCATTTCTCTTTATACCATTTTTAGATTCTTCTAACTTACTGGCCTCACACTTTTGTTAAATGGCAGAATTAGAAAATAGGAAAGAATTCTCATCAAGGGAAAAGTCTTAAGTCTGTATTACCAGCTAGCTGTGTACCTTGCAACATACTTCAAAGACAAATCTGATTTAGGTGTCATCAAATCCAATAACTAAAACAAAGTATTATTAATAGATAAAAGAGATAAGTTAATTTTTGATCACCAGAACCTTAGTAAGATAAAGACTAAATAATCAACTTTTAGCCTTTTGTCTTTTAAAAAATGCAATGTTTTCCTGTTAGCATTCCTTTAAAGTTAAAAGCATTTTAAACTATGTAACTACCTTTCTCATTCAAGATTGTTTTTACTCTAGGTTTTGCTACTATACCATCACTGAAGATTTCATAGTGAAAAAAAAAAAACACACTAGGACTGCAAGCGGACTGTAAACCACCTCTAATAATGTACATGAGAAAACCAAGAGCAAATTAAGATAGAGACTTGCTTAAAGTCTCACAAGTAGTTATTGAAAAGACCTGGGGCTCAAACACTGCAGTCTCATGTTGCCTCAGAAATTCTGGCTCTTCCATAATTTAGTCCAGAGGACTTTGATGATCTCAGCATCCCACAGGACATCATATTGGCACACCACACTAAAGATAATGTGGAGACAATGTGGAGATTAAGAAAGGTGAGATTTACATTTCTTTGATATGCTACAGAAAAAACAAGACTAGCTTTATAAGGTACCTTATATACGCTACTTACTGCCTATAAAACCCATAAATAGGCTCCCCTTTTATCCAAAATGTAGAATAAACAACTTTATCTTTTACTGTAATTCATGGCTAGCTCTAAATAGTTGATTTCTGCAACCCAACCCACCCTAGAAATACCCGACAGACATACTGGGGTTAATCCATGTCACTAAAGCTTTATTTTTAAAGAACTTACCCTGGGTCTTATGTTAAAATAATAGGCCAGTCCACACATTAAAGACTCTTTTCTCTAGGATACTACTGGAAACATATGCTATACTTTGTACATTTCAAGAAATCAAAATATTATAAAAACTTGGCCAGGCACAGTGACTCACACCTATAACCCTAGCACTCTGGGAGGCCGAGGCAGAAGGATTGCTTGAGCTCAGGAGTTTAAGACCAGCCTGAGCAAGACCCTGTCTCTAAAAAAAAAAAACCAGAAAAAATTAGCCAGGCATGGTGGTATGCACCTATAATCCCAGCTACTCCGGAGGCTGAGACAGGAGGATCACTTGAGCCCAGGAGTTTGAGGCTGCAGAGCTATGACCGTGCCACTGCACTCCAGCCTGTGCAACAGAGCGAGATTCTGTCTTAAACAAACAAACAAAAAAGCCTTGAAATTACAGAAGATACAACAGAGAATCACCAATCCCTCACTCTCTTTAGAAAGGAACGTGTTCTTTTTTTGAGGGGGGGGACAAAGTCTCACTCAGTCACCCTGAGTAAAGTACCAGGGCGTCAGCATAGCTCACAGCAACCTCAAACTGCTGGGTTCAAGTGGTCCTCCTGCCTCAGCCTCCCAAGTAGCTGGGACTTCAGGGGCTCGCCACCAAGCCCAGCTAATTTTTTCTATTTTCAGTAGAGACAGGATCTCATTCTTGCTCAAGCTGGTCTCAAACTCCTGAGCTCAAGCGATTCTCCTGTCTCAGCATCCCAGAGTGCTAGGATTACAGGACACTTCACTGGGCCAGAAATGTGTTCTTATCTTAAAACCTCCAAAACATATACACATGCAGAATCTGCAATTAAGAAAGATTTTTTTTTGTATTTTTTGGTTTTTTTTGAGACAGAGTCTCACTCTGTTGCCCGGGCTAGAGTGCCATGGTGTCAGCCTAGCTCACAGCAACCTCAAACTCCTGGGCTGAAGCAATCCTTCTGCCTCAGCCTCCCGAGTAGCTGGGACTACAGGCATGCGCCATCATGCCCAGCATTTTTTTTTTCTATATATATTTAGTCGGCCAATTAATTTGTTTCTATTATTAGTAGAGACAGGGTCTCGCTCTTGCTCAGGCTGGTTTCGAACTCCTGACCTTGAGCAATCCGCCCGC